>UESW01001771.1:148889-201253 GCA_900491605.1 Calamus simplicifolius | reverse complement strand
TAATCATCTTGCATTTGTATCACAAATTGAACCTAAATCTATTGAAGAAGCTGAAAAAGATAATAATTGGATGTTAGCAATGCAAGAAGAATTAAATCAATTCACTAGAAATAATGTATGGACTTTAGTTGAAAGACCTAAAAATCATTCTGTTATAGGATCAAAATGGATATATAGAAATAAACTAGATGAAAATGGCATAGTAATTAGAAACAAAGCTAGATTAGTTGCAAAAGGATATAATCAAGAAGAAGGTATTGATTTTGATGAAACCTTTGCACCTGTAGCTAGATTAGAAGCCATTAGACTATTACTTGCATTTGCATGTCATATGAATTTTAACTTATTTCAAATGGATGTAAAAAGTGCATTTCTAAATGGATTTATAAATGAAGAAGTATATGTAGAACAACCACCAGGTTTTGAAGATCACGAATTTTCAAATCACGTTTTTAAATTGCACAAAGCATTATATGGTTTGAAACAAGCACCTAGAGCTTGGTATGATAGATTAAGTAAATTTTTAATTGAAAATGATTTTATAAGAGGAAATGTTGATAAAACACTGTTTTTGAAAAGAAAAGGTAAGGATTTATTAGTAGTTCAAATATATGTTGATGATATCATTTTTGGTGCTACTAACAATATTCTATGTCAAGAGTTTGCTAAGTTGATGCAGGGCGAATTTGAAATGAGCATGATGGGAGAACTCAACTTCTTCCTTGGACTCCAAATCAAACAAAGCAAAGAGGGAATCTTTATCAACCAAACAAAGTACACAAGAGAAATTTTAAAGAAGTTTGGTATGGAATCAATTAAACCCCTCGGAACACCAATGAGTCCTTCATGCAAGCTGGACAAAGATGAAGAAGGTAAGAAGATTGATCAGAAATATTATCGAGGTATAATCGGATCCCTACTTTACTTAACTGCAAGTAGACCCGATATAATGTTTGCTGTTTGCTTATGTGCTAGATTTCAGTCTGAACCTAAAGAATCACATTTAATTGCTGTTAAAAGAATACTAAGATATGTAAGTGGAACAAAAAATGTAGGTTTATGGTATTCTAGAGACTCAACATTAAATCTGATTGCATACACTGATTCTGATTATGCTGGATGTAAGTTAGATAGAAAAAGCACAAGTGGTGCATGCCAATTCTTAGGAAGTAACTTAATCTCATGGTTTAGCAAAAAGCAAAATTCAGTTGCATTATCAACTACTGAAGCTGAATATGTAGCAGCTGGAAGTTGCTGTGCTCAAATCCTATGGATTAAGCGACAACTTGAAGACTATGGTATCACACTTGATAAAACACCTATAAGATGTGATAACACAAGTGCAATTAATCTAACTAAAAATCCAATTCAACATTCTAGAACTAAACACATAGAAATTAGATATCATTTTATAAGAGAACATGTTGCAAATAATGAAATATGTCTTGACTATGTTAACACTGAAGAACAATTAGCAGATATATTTACAAAACCTTTAAGTGAAGAAAGATTCTGTTATCTTAGAGGAGAGTTAGGGATTTGTGATCCATTAGAATGAATTTGAAACCCCTAAGGAAATTTTATCTAAAATTCTTTCAAATCCTTGATCTTTAAGGAAATCTTATCTAGAATTCACATCTAATTGATCTATACAAATCCAATGATTATTTTATCAATTTTTATGATCAATTTCCGGACACATTTCAGAAATTTCATGTTTTTGCTCTGAAATGGTCTCGGAGCCGACTCGGTGAGTATCGGAGTCGACTCCCGGTTTCTACTGAAACTCTCGGGTCGACCCCTTCTCGGCGCGAGTCGACTCCACTTCGGGATGGTTTTCTGTGACTGTCCGGAGTCGACCCCTTGCTTTGCGGAGCCGACTCGAAGTGGTCCCAGGTTGATTTATCTAGGGCAGAGTCGACTCGCCGTTCTTTTCTAACGTCTCAATCTCTCAAAATACTCTCTCCAAAACACTTCCAGACCTTCCAAATTTCCTAGAATCCCTGATTAACCCTTCCAATCGACCAATGGCCCCTAAAACTCGAGGTTCCAACCTTTGTGCGGCCGGTGTTAAGAGGAAGAGAGCCGTGAGGAAGACCGTAAGGCGTCCGGTTCGTGAGCCATCACCTAGCTCGGATTCGACATCATCTTCTTCAACTCCAAATGCTTCTCAGCTACTGCTCCTTCTCAGGTAGATAGACTAGCTGATAGAATCATTACCACGGGGAGAAAAGTGGATTTTGAATTATTTGAGGCAGAGGGATTTCTTTTGGGAAGACAATTAATAGAGATGGGTTGGGAGAAGATCTGTTCCCTAGACTGTCCTACTTATCCCGCTCTTGTGAAGGAGTTTTATAAGAACCTGTCTAGAGGAGATAATGGTCTTATAAGCATTGTTAGAGGAAACCGAATCTCAGTGACTGTAGAGCTACTGTCAAGACTGCTGGATCTACCCATGTCAGGAACTTCTACATTTTCTTCGGATGACAGATGCCCAGTACTTTCTAGATTACTTAACCGAGAAGTTGTCGGTTTTGAGGAAGTATTTGCCAATCAATTATCCTTAGAACTGAGATTGCTTCACAACATATGTAGTAGGATCCTTTTTCCCAAAATTGGAAGATTCGATTATGTGTCAGAAAGGGATATTTTTGTGATGGATGCTATTGTAACGGGGCAAACCAATTAACCTTCCCAGTATGATTCTATGGTATATTGCTGACTGTGGAGGAAAGAGAAAATCAAGCTTGCCCTATGGTATGATCCTCACTAAGATTTTCCAGAGCCAAGGAATTGTTATTTCTGATAGTGAGCCCATAAGAAACTTGAGACACAGATTTTTACAGCCTGGCCACTATTCATAGGATGGGATTTGTTAAGAAGAACAGAATATGGGAAAGGAAAGGGTTAGTAGAAGAAAGAGCTGAGGATGCTGAGGCACCAGGACCATCGGTTAGACACTCTTCACCTGCACCTCCGAGCCCTCCTATTTCTGCTCCTGTTCCTACTCCTGCTCCATTGATTGATCATGCTTCATCTTCATCAGTTGGCTTCTCAGATATTCAATTAAGGCAACTCAAAGGCCTGTTTGATGATCAGTCAGAGAAATTAAAGTCAGAGTTTGAATATAAGTTCATGAATCTCAAGGAAACTCTATATTCTTTGGATGACCGGATCACTAAAATTGAGTCTACTCTCAGCACTTCTTCAAAGTCTTTAAGTGGAGATCTTAAGAACATATTTGAAGAGCTTAAAGATGTTTGCGGAGATGACGAAACCTACTCTAAATGCAACGCAGAGCTACAAGATAAAATTTTGACTGCTTGCACCTTTGTGGATGAGAGGCTAAAAGACTATGTGAAAATACAGACTGATGGAATGAAAAACATAATTGATCATTTGACTAGGATTGTTAGGACTCACTTCTAATGTATTAGATATTCAGTCCTTGCAATGTATTGAAGTTAATGTTATGTTTTACATTTTGGTATCAATGTATTAGACACTTTGATGTATTTGACACTTTGAAGTAATGAATTATCTTTTTTGAATACTCAATATATTTCTTTCTATTATCAATGAATGAATGATTTTGTTAAATCAAATCTTGAATGAATGATAATGTTTATTGTTTCTCTACCTTTTTGTTGATAACAAAAAAGGGGGAGAGTTTTATAGTATTATAACTGTATATGCATATGGGAGAAATTGATTGATTAATCAAATGATATTAAAATGATTGAATGAATGAGATGGGATATTTATTTAAGTTTCATAGGGGGAGCTACCTCATTCAGGGGGAGCTTAAGCCTATTTATGAAATCAAAATAAATTCACAAATCAATCATGCATAAACTCAATGTTTTTGCCATCATCAAAAAGGGGGAGATTGTTGGGGAGTTTGTTGAAAAATTATATGCCCCAATCTTATTGATTTTGATGATTACCAAAAGCCATGCGTATATTAAAAGATGTAATGAGTTTATTTACATGAGCATTGAATTTATTTAGAACAATGAATGAGAATGTTAAAGTATGACTTTAATCAAATTGAAAGTAACTTCATGTTCAATGTTTAAGCTTTCAATTAGAAATTTAATACCTCATATTGTAATCAATGAGTTTTTGGAACACTTCTTGAATTGATTCTTAATGTCAATTTTATTATATTCAAGTCAAAATAATGATTTAAAATGAATCTGAAACGAATTTAAAGTCAATCAGAAAACTTTCTGATTTTTGATACGTTCCGAGCCGACTCTTGAGTTTCAGAGTCGACTCCCCTCAGAGAACAGAAATAGCTGTCTGTCTCGAGTCGACCCACAATTTCTCGAGTCGACCCCCGATTCTGTCGAGCCGACTCCATGACTGTGCGAGTCGACTCCGCTCAGACACCAGAGGTGTGTTTTTCTGAGCACTTTGCGAGTCGACCCCAACTTTTCATGAGTCGACCCCCGACTTTCAGGAGTCGACACTTTACTTTTCATGAGTCGACCCTTTGACTTTCTGAACATTTCTATTTTTAGTATCACGACCTCGAGCCGACTCGGAAAAAGCATGAGTCGACTCCAGCAAATCTGGGCGAAATTTTTCCGAATGCCAACTCAGCGTCAACGGTAAATTTTCGATTAACGGCTATTTTTCTTTGTTTCTAACGGCTATATTTTTGCAGAATCTATAAATAGAGAAGCCATTTTCAAATCAAAAGACGAAAAACCGAGAGATATTCATTTCAAGAGAAAAGAAAAGAAAAATTGGAAAAATAGAGCTTCATTTGAAAAAATCCGTGATTCAAAATAGAGTGAAGGAAAGAGTGTGAAATCCAAGGAAGCTCCATCTGTGTTCAAGCTCAACAATCCAAGGAAGCTTCAGAAGAAAATCCAAGAGCTATTCAAGAGCATTACAAGTGATTTTTAACACTCAAAAGAGGAAAAGCTCAAATCAACTCCAAAGTTCATTCCGTGAAGAATCCAAGCTGAGGCCAGATTCTACACTTCAAAAGAGTTGAGGAAAAGAGGAAAAGAAGAAAAGCTCAAAGCCAACCATCTGCAAATCAGGCTTTTCTAAACTTTATTCTTACATTTGTTTATCTGCTCATTGAGGAGCTTTGTAATTGAAAAACCATACTATTATTCTTTGTGTCTAGTTCAATCTGGGGGATTGAACTAGTTGAGGTAGTCTTACCTCGGTACAAGCTTGGTAAAGCTTGGGTTAGGGTTTATGTGCTGATGAGCCCTTGAAAACCAGCTGGGTTCGTTGTGCGCCCGGGAAAACAACAAGTTTGAGTTGTGAGCTTATAAAACAACTCTGCTGTAATCTAGGGTGATTATAGTGTGGACCCAAGTGAATCTTGGGAGTGGACGTAGGTGTTGGATACACCAAACCACTATAAATCTTTGTGTTTGCCGTGCTTTCATTGACTCTTCCTCTATCTCTGTTTTATTCACTGCACGTTGTAATTGCATTGCTATTGCCTTCATTCTTCTTAAGCAAAACATCTTTAAAAGGCTAATTTTTAAAGAACCCAATTCACCCCCCCCCTCTTGGGTTGTCATCTGGGCCAACAGAGGCAAAGGAATTGAAGGAAATAAAAAAAATTCGAACAAGAAAAGAAAGGATTTGAAAAATTTTGCTGAGACTTGGGTAGCACTTGTCCTTCTTCCTGAAACTATTATGGAACCTTGGTAGAATGGTTTAGAGTAGCAAATTGGGCCTCTCACCCTCTCCCTCAAGGAGTGACCTAGATCTAAGACTAGGGAAACACGAGCCTCAACTCAAACTAAGAGCATCTTATCCTCTTCATACTCAAAGATGAACAAGGCACTTGGCAAAAGAAATTAAATAAACTTGATTTTATTTCTCAAACTTCATATCTACAAGAGGGAAAGCTTGGCCTATTTATAGACCAAAGGACTTCCAGAAATTTCAGCTCAAAAAACTAAAAGATCATAACAATCTAAGGATTAGTTATGATATAGCTAACTAATTACAATCAATCCCTAACAAATTTGGTTGCACAAGCTTCCATGTGGCACCTCCTTAGTTTGCCATGTGTCATAATCAGATACCTCCATGTGTCCTCCAAGATTTGATTTCCAAAGAGAAGACTTGATGTCTTGATAGCAGTGTTGACTCAAGGCATGAAGTGTCGATATTTTGAGACTTGGCAGAAGTTGAAATTTTGCAGCATGAGTTGCCACTTGAGAAATTGAAACTCTTGGCTCGAGTAAGTGGAACCTGCGAAAGTGGATTAACTACAAAATCAAAGAGTGTCATTCTGCAACCTTTTCTTCTTGCTGATGTCCCCATCACCTCTCTTTTAGGTAAACTTTTCGAGACATCCCTGCTGGATGAGCTCCTCAATGGCACAGTTCAAATTATGGAAATTTTTAGTGTCTTGGCCATAATCTCTGTGGAAGTGGTAGTAACGACTCCATTCGCGAGCGATGTCCATCCTCAAGGGGGGAGGGCGCCGGAGATAAGGCTCTCTTTCAATCTCCATAAGGATATGAGACCTGAGGGTGAAGAGAGGTGCGAAGTTCTCTTCTATGGGGGCAAAGTTTCGGCACCGATTATCTGACCAGTGCGGGGGCTTAGGCTTCTTGGAAGGAGGTCCACTTAGCTCCGCGCGGATCAGTTTCTTGCTAGACCCTCTTTCAGTGTACCTCCAAGTGAAATTAGCTTTGTTGGCATGAATATATTTCTGCGCACGACTTAAAAGCTCAGCATAAGAGCTGAAAGGTCTTTTGTCTAAAGAATAGGTGAAGCGGAAGGGACGAAGTCCTCGCTTCAGGGCCAGAGTGGTCACAGCATCGTCGAGGTTGTAGACCTCAAGAGCTGCCATCTTGAATTGGACCACAAAATCCTTCAAAGGTTCTCCTTCCTTCTGCTGAATGGAGAACAAACTATCCGTTATCCGAAAGATCTTCTGATATGCATCGAAATGCGCTAAGAAGATTTTTTTAACTGTCGGAAGAAGTCAATGCTGCATGAGAGTAGACGAGAATACCAAGCACACGTAGACTTTCGAAGGGTAGTGGAAAAAGCAATACATAGGAGGGCATCAGTCGCCCCCTGAACTTGCATGAGAGCTTTATAACTCTTTAGATGATCAAGTGGATCCGTGGTGCCATCATAAGGATCTAGTTGAAGAAGATGAAACCTGTGAGGAACAAGCTCTTCCATAATCCAATGGGTGAGGGTTGGACGAGTGTCATAATCCACCCCTGGTTGGTTATTGAGCTTCTGACTGAGCTCTTCTAATCACTGGTCCTGCTCCTCCAAGTGCCTTTCCATTTGGTGATTGAGCTCCTCGCTCAGTGATTCAGAAGACGAGAAGGGAGAGCGATGGCGCTGGTGGTGCCGTGCCCGCCTGGGCTTCTTCCCCCATCGATGTTCGAAGGAGGGGCTACTCAACGACGGATAGGAGACCACAACCTTTTGAGGTTTTCTGGTGGTGATGCCTGGACGGAGCATGACGATGGTGATGCTCCTCTGGAGAGGGTCTTCTATAGGTGGATTGTTGACTGGCAAGGGCGGCTGTTGCAAGCGGTATGGGATGCTCGGGTAGCTGTCGAACATCTATCGATTGTTGCCCTTCCAACACACAGATTACCCCAATAAGAGCTTGGACTTGCTGGGTAAGAGTGGCCACCTGATCATATGGAGTAGACAAAATTGATGGCGAGAAAAGAGTAGGGGGATTAACTTTTGGTTGCTTAGCATGATAGGAATGCCCCCCAGTATAACTGGCAGAAGCTTCTTGAATATGTATCACCACCATTGTTGTTTAAGAGAGGGTAAGCTCATAGCTCAGAGTTATAGAGCTATCCTTCTACAGCCGTGCCCCCCCTACCTGGTGCGCTAATCTGATGATGCCTAATGACTTTGAGCTGACGTCCTTGAGCATTAGTGGATGTGTCGTCAGTTTGCTAGAGAAGCTTCACCTCAGTACCGAGATTTGCAAGAAGTCCCGATAACCGGATATTCTGGTGGGAACCCTCTGATGCTCAAGTTAGTGATCAGAATTACAACCGTGAGCTTGAGGAAGCTCGAGAGAGAGAGAGTTAGAGATGGAGATAGATAATTTTTTTGAGTGCTTAAGTGTTCATACCTTCGTTAGGGTCCCTCTTACCCATTTTATTGATGCTTGGGGTCTGTGTCACTTGCTTCGAAAGCTTTGGAATCTCATGATGAACTTTTGGGGGCTCATCTAGCCAGAGTCATTAATGTTTCATGATGGATGATGACTTTTTGGGCTTATATGATCAGAGTCATTAATGCTCCATGATGGATTATGACCTCTGAAGCTTGTGCTAGAACTGATGGAGTTTGTCTTATTAGACACATATGGATCAGAGATGGCTAGTGGTCTGGCCTTGTCAGAAGTGAAGGCTTGCTTGGAAAGCTGAGGTTAATCTTAGAAATAAAATAAGATAAGGCCCGGGGCCGCCTAGGAGCCGGGGCCGCTTAGGAGCCGCTTAGGAATTGGGGCCGCCTAGGAGCCACTTATGAACTGGAGCCGCTTCAGGACCACTTAGGAACTGGGGCCGTCTAGGAGCCGAGACTGCCTAGGAGCCACTTATGAACTAGAGCCGCCTTGGGGCCGCTTAGGAACTATGGCCGCCTAGGAGCCTTTTGAGGCAGCCAGCATCCTAACGACTCCCACCGTTGGATAATTTTGGCCGTTAGCCCCCACATGGCTTTTACCAGCCACATCACCAGTTGATTGGGCCACCTTCCTTCCATTTTCTCTTGATAATTTCTGTAGCCTCTTCTTTCCCAATCGACTAGCAACCATTGGCTAGTCAACTGGGCAGCCAAAATTCCTGATACCCTAGCCATTCTCGTGGCTCCTCCTTTGCCAGTCGGCTAGCAAATTTGCCCAGCCGACTGGGCAATACAAAATTCCCTTCTCCTAAACAATCCAGTAGCTTCATCCAATTCAGTTGGCTGGCCAATATTGGCCAGCCGACTAGCCCATGAAATGCACAGTACTTGTGCATTTCATATGCCAGACAGGGCCAAGGGAGGGGAGCTCACGTGAGGAAAAAGTTTTGACTGCCAACCCAACATTTTCATTTCTTTTTTTCCTTTTCATTACAAGTTCATTCAAGAAAATTTTAAAAATATTTAAATTTTTAGATTTCATTTCAAACTTTTTCAACTTACTACAAAATGCCATTAAAACACAAAATTTTTTACAAGAGCTCTGATTATAATTTCAATTGAATAATTTACACAAATCTCCTAAAACAACACAAGAATTCAAAAACTCAGAGTGTTACACCACAATCTATATCATCATGTCGATTGGGTTCTTTTAAGTGAGAATCTTTTTCAATGATATTAACTGCTTTTCAACAACTACTGCAACTAATGGTACCTTTTATTCATGTGCTTTGGCTAGAGTAGTAAGTGACATTCATGTTAAAGTTTAAAGCACCAAGACTATCATAATAAACACATTTTTATCTTTCATTATATTAAGTTCTTTAATCAAGCTTTTAATTGCAATCATTTCTTTTCTGACTTCAATTGCCATATTATATTCAAACTCAATTGTAGAGAAGATAGCACACTTTTGTAATTAGATTAATATGATATAGCTCTCCTGCAAAAGTAAATTAGGACTTTCAAGAAGTTTTTCTTTCATTAAGGTTACTTGCCATTTTTGCATATATAAAACCCTCTAAAATTAGTTTCAAACCCTTAAAACATAAGCACAATCTAAATTTTAGCTCGAATACTAATTTATTCTTCAATGCCTTCTTGCCTTTTAAAAACTCAATATGCTTATAAGTACTTTTTTTAAAGAATTCATTTCTTCTTTTATAGCTTCTTACCAGTAGACTCTCTTCTTATGAAACTCTACTCCTTGAAAGCTTTCTAGCTCCTTATGAGACTTCTTTCTTTGATTCATTAGGCTTTACATGCCTAGATTGATTTATAGAGCCCAAATTTTATAAATTAAAATTTTATGATATTATTTTGATTAAATATTACATAATTTGGCTATAATTTTGATATCGTACTCTTTAATTTTTTTGTACTAAAATTTTGGAATAATATTTGCATGCTATCAAGTTTATTATTTATTTACACTTTCATATTTAAGGTGGTTAATTTGGGTATTGAAATAATTTTGTATTGCCTATACTTTATCAAAAATTATGTTGATGTATGTGAAAAAAAAATATTATGGTGCAAACTTGATGCATTAGAAAATTAGGCATGTTGTAACAATCTAAAATTGAATTAAATTTTTTGATTGCTCTATAATCACTTTTCATGGGATTGATTAACATAAACCTTAAAAATAATGATAATAAATAGGATTATAATGATATTGGGAATCTGTGCAAATGACAATCACCGTAATGGTATATCATTGTTCAATAAGATTTTTTTTTGGGGATAAAGGAAGTGAATTAAATATTATATTCTTAAAAGTTTAGCATGTCCTATTGGTATTGACTTTTGAGAATATGCTATTTAATTACTTTTCTTTATTTTATGGAAGAGTCCTATTGTGTGTTATAATCTTAGACCCTTAGGTATGATTATAATGATGTAAGACCTCATAAAACTAATTAATAGCCTAGTTAATTGGTTAATGATAAAACTTATTTTTAAATACTTTTTATTTCTATGCATAATAAACTTATTTATAATTGTTTCCTCAACTTTTTATAATTTTGTAAAGGTAATGCCATTATCAATAATCAAAACATTTTTGAGATCAATTATGAGAACTAGGTTAAGTTGTTTATGGTTCACCTTGCTATTGTGACTATGGATTTAGTCTTGAGAGCCAATCAACCTACTAAACCCACTAATAATACTTTTATTAAGGATAAGGCCTATTATGAGAAATGAAGCATTTTAATAGAATTTGCTTGATGATTATGACACTTAATGAAAAAATCCATCATATTGATGAGGCTAAAGATTTTTTTGAGGCCATTAGTAGAAAAATTTGTTGAGTATGATAAAGCTAAAAAAGTAATTATTTAAGGTTGCTCATTTCTACTACTTATGATGGTGTTAATAGAGTGTGTGAGCATAATATGAAGCTCACTCAATACTTTAATGAGTTGAATGATATGAAAGTAAATCTGTCTAAAAGTTTCTTAGTTTGACTAATTCTAAAATTTCTTCCATCTCAATTTGATGTTTTAAAGACTTCTTATAATGCTTAGAAAAAGGAATAAGATTTGAATTAAAGGACTATCATTGTTACTAAACAAGAAGAGATAATTAAAAAGGGTAAAAGTCAAAATGAATAGATCATTATCCATAGTTTTAACAATGGAATCAAAGTGAAAGTAGAGTATATAAGATTGATTAGGCTTTCTTTAGTTTGTGGATATATTTTATAATTAAAAGATGTTGCCTGTATGCTTTCTATTAGGAGAAATTTGATTTATGATTCTTCTGTTGAACAAACTTTTTTACTACTTTTTTATTTTACTTGCTTTCCTTAAGATTGTTAGTGTTTGTCCTACATGTAGAAGAATAGATGAAAATTCTTTAATATTATGGTGTAGGCGCTTGGGACATACCTCTAGGGAGAGAGGATCGAGAGGTTAATTAAGGAGGGTGTTTTGAATAATCTTAACTTCTCTATTTTTGAGGCTTATAATGATTTCATAGAAGGTAAATTTGGAGCTAGATCTAGAAAGAAAGAGATTACCAGATGTATAAGAATTTTAGATCTAATTCACACTCACATTTATAGCCTCTTACTTATTTTGTCATGCATGGATATGTATATACTTTATCAGTTTTATTGATGATTACCCATGCTATAATTTTGTTGAGCTCATTCATGAAAATCAAAATTTTTGAATACCTTTAAGGTTTTTAAAGCTATTGTAGAGTTTATGATAGGTAAGAAAATGAAGGCAATGAAATCAGATTAAAGTGGAAAGTATCATGAGAGATATGATGCGACCGGCAAAATCCTGGGCATTTTACTAGATTTCTTCAAGAATATAACTTTGAAGTTTGATATATATTGTCAGAGACTCTTAAATAAATAACGTTTAGAAAAGATGAAATTGCATACTTTTAGATATGGTGAGGTGCATGATTGGTCTTTTGACCATACTAGAATTTCTATAAAGAGATGCCCTAAAGATTAATGCTTACATTCTGAATCAAGTGCCAAGTAAATCTATTTCCAAGACATTTTATAAATTGTATTCATGCAAAAAGTCTAGTTTATGATATTTTCATGCTTGATATTGCATAACAGAAGTAAGATTGTGCAATCCGTTGTCAAAGAAGTTTGATTTGAAGATGATTAGATTTGAAGATAATTTGTGAACTTCATGTATGCCGTGTTTTTGTTTTTTTTGGGCTGATTGTAAAAGAAACATTGAGTATTGTCTCGGCTCAAAACGATCCTGGTTCAGGCCAGTTTACAATAACTTCATGGTTTGTTATTCGGTACATGAATAGTTTTGCACAAGCTTTTGTGCAGGTTTTGTACAGAAGCAAAATATATTATAATGAGATTACTTCAATGAAAGTGATTGGAAGCATATAGCATATTGTTTAGACCTTGACAAACATGTACAAAGCCAAATCATGTAGCCATGCAATAAATTATGAAGTTATGACTTTATCTTGAAGAATAGCTACTCAGATACTGATTGTTTTGAAATTAAATACATCCAAGCTAATCATCCACATTCTACTGTTTAGCTTACAAGAAGGTAATAGGTTTTCTAGCCCTAGGAAAGGTTAACCAGTAACAGTGTTTGAAATTATGGGATCTTGTTGTTCTAATAAAATAGTAGTAAGATCACAACAAGCTTGTTACTTTATCTACAGATATGCCTACTTGAATTCAGATGATTTTGAGCCAAGATTCCACTCAATATTTTCTCTACAGGTTTCCTTAGTTTATATATGTAAGACAAAAGAACAAGTAAACATATAGTAGACGTGAGCTTGTCAAAATAAAAAGATGGAATATCAAATGCCTAAATGGATGGCTTGAAGCAAACCATGACATTGTCTAACATTAGATGACAGGTTTCATTCACCTTATGTTACATCATCATCAATCTTAACTTCCACAAAGTCCACTATAAAAACACCACAAATTTCTGGCGTAAGAAAATATCACAATGGTGGGTTTACGTGGACAAAAATTTGGCCATGCTAAATATGAGGAAGAGTTGTGAGAACTACAAGCTTTTCTCTGTTGAGAGAAAATGACAGATAACATTCTTCTCATTTGAAGAAAGTGAGAAAATAAGGAAGATCAACAAACTAACGAGATGAATAGCTTGCGTGACCTCTCATCTCAACTCATACATGATAAGAACAACCTTCCCTTTTGGCCCTTCCAAACTTCCAAGAAATAGAAATTATATTAATCATCATAGACCAAAGCACATAAGATATATATAAAGTACGTTTAAAAGACAGGTGTTACCATTTCAACTCATAATGCCTTTTCTTTCCATTTCAACTCACTGTATCACTACCTGATCTAAAAATTTGAAAAAAAAAGTTGCTTTACCTAGGAAAACCACCTCTCTTGGAGTGGGCATGATTACCATAGGTCGCATTTGTATGAGAATGTGGCAGATAAGATGAATATGCTTAGACTGTCTTTACAGAGGGTAGGGTTTTAGTTTTTAACCTTTCAATCATGTTTTTCAGTTTTAGGGCCACATAATGCATCTTCTTTTGATTTTGAAGCTTTCAAATGGATCCCTTTGATTGACAATAGAAAGCTCTTTTTTATAAGCATTTAGTCCTTCGCTTTTAATATAGAAAAATCCCAATTAGGGTCTAGCTGATGCAAACGGAGTTACATTCAAGCATGATTGGCATTCTCGTGATCTTTTGTTTCTTTCAAGTGGGCCAATTACAAGACTTAGAGCCAAGCATTTCAAGGAAGCTTTAAATGGGCTAGTTCAAGAAGTTGGCAAAGTGGCTTAAATGGAGGCCCGACAAGAGTCCAAAACAAACCCAAGAGTGTTTGGTTAACGTGATTAAAGCTCTAGAAGATTTTTTTGAGATGAGCACGTTTCTAGTCATTCTTGGAGGCCAACTTGTCAGATTCGTAATCTCGGCATATTTTTCTATTTGTGGGCGCACGTTTTTTAGCCATTCTTGGAGGCCAACTTGTCAGATTTGTAATATCAGCATACTTTTCTATTTGTGGGCGCCATATATGTAATTTATGGGCACTTTTTGAGGATGATATTTCTAGTTACCTTATCTGTTATTTCTGAATATTTTTAGCCATTTTGGGGATTAATTTTAACTTGAAAAATACCATTATGAAATTTCTAAGTTAGCAGGCTTGACTCCTATATATTGTAAACCCTTTGGTTTTATTTGCAGATTATTATGAAAGAGTTTTAAGGTTTTTATTTTTCTTATTTTCTTGAGAAGACTCTTGAACTTATAAAGTTAATTCTTATGGTATTCAAACAACCGACTTATCATCTATAGTTTTTGAGCGTTCTTGAGATTCTAGGTGTGGCATCTTTTTATCCATGGTCCTTGGTTCTTATCTTGCTAGGTAACGGGTTAGAGCTCATCAAACATGTGCTTTGAAGATTTTGAGTTTCGATTCCAGATTTAGTGTTGGGTTTTGTCGCCTTGTTGGTGAGGTTCATATCACTAGCCTTCATCTGACTTTCTGTTTGTAGAGTGGATAGATATAAAGCCTAAATTTTACAGTGTATAGAAGAATACAATATTTTGCTTATATTAGAGCTTAGTAGGAATCCTATATCCATAGATGGAATAATTTTAGGTTCAGCATTACTCTTTTAAAATAAATCATATAATTAATTTTTTTTCTTATGGTCCAGCTATTGCAACTCTTAGAAATATTTTTAGTCTTTTAGGTCCTCTCTACATAGGTCTAAAAGCCATTCTCCCCTCTTCTACCTTGCTAGACTACTTAACCCACATCCCTCTCCCTACCTCATCACCAACTCATTGCGCCTTTCCCTTCCTTGCTTTACCTACTCATTCTCGTCAAAGAATAGCGATTAGCCATCACAAGTAGACCTCACCCTCCATAGTTTTACCTTCAGATTGTGCATAACCTCTCATTAAAAAATTAACCCCCACCTCTTTCTTTGTATCTTGGTTGTACAATAGATGGATGATATTGACTCATTCATCGAGTTTTTTCTCGCTAGGTTATTAGAGGAGTGTTGACACAGGGGCATCTCTCTTGTTACTTCATGGACCTTCTCATCTTCTCTCTCCTTCTCAGTCCCTCTCCCATTCTCTGTTGCCCTCTCTCTCTCTCACCCTCTATCTCTTCCTTTCTCCTTCTTCGGTATTTAGGAAAGGGATGGTTTAAGATTGTCCCCTATTTATTGAGCTCCATCCTTTCCCCTCGTTTCTTCTTTTCCTCTCAAAATCTCATTATCTCTCTCACATCCATAAGAGAGGGATGGCATAGGGTCATCTTCTTGGTTTACTGAGATCCCTAAACTCCTCTCTGCTTCTCTCTTTGTCTTTAACTCTCCCTTCCCCCCTTAAATGAGCTTAAGCTTAGTTCCTTTCCTTCCATCTTTTTTCTCTCTAACTCCCTCTTTCTCTAACCCTCTCATTCTCTTGCTAGTTGTCTTTTCTCTCTAATTACCTCTTTCTCTCATCTTCTCTCTTTATTTCTCTCTCTAAACCTCTCTTCTCTCTCCATTCCTCCCTCATTACTATATTGTCCTTAGTCTAGGATCATTCTCTGCCTTCTTCTTAGTTCCCTCTCTAGCTTAACCCTTAATTCTTATGACCGAGATAGCCACCTTTGATCTGTATCCAACATCCTCAATTTCTTTTTATTCTAGAATATCTTTTAGATTATAGAGTCAACTTAATTCTATGAAAGTAGATAACCATTAGAACATAGAGTAGGCTAGTAGAGTCTCTCACTCGAGTAAATTTTACTTCCTTATTTTCTTAAATTTAATTAACATGTTTGGAACATAGAAATCTAGGGTCAAGGTTGAGACATCAAATTCTCAAGAAATTAGAAAATTAGAAAAGTATTGATCACTTGTTTAAATTGATGAGGTTTACTTTCAAATATTATGTTGAACTTAATTTTAAGTTGTTAAGTGCATTAAGTGGGCTTACAAATGGTGTTGATATATTTGATTAATAGTGCTATACCAATAGAGGTAAGAATTAGATATTTTACATATACACATAACATATAATACTAGTTAAGAGGAATAACTTACAAAAATTCTCATACATAATTATCTAAATTATTATAGAATATGTTTATCTCTTAATGAGTATGATATAGAATATCATATGATATTATTTTAATTTCTTGTGATATTAAATTACAGTAAGCATATCTAAATAAATAATAAAAAACCTAAAATTATGGTATTTGGATTAATCATGATACTGTAGATGGCCTTTAACAACATGACAACATGATTTACAAGCCACGTGCTGAAGTAGATGGCCTTAGCATGAGTAGGAATGTTATATATGTTTTATCAAGCATGAGATGAAGTTTGATGCTTGAGATAGTCGCACCATAGGTAAGAATACAATATTATATATTGCTAGTTTTAACTTATGAGTGATGTATACATGAGTTATGTATATTATTAAAGCTTATAATTTATCCATCTTACTTATGTACATGTAGGACTTTTACTATGTTGTTAACTTATATTATTGTTGTATTTTTTTCAAACTTATACGATATTTAGGTTCAGTGTTTGATTTGAAATTTGATAAGAGCAATAGTTAACAACTTATATTTGATACCGGAACCTTATATTTTAAACATATAAATTATCAATAAAATGTTTGGTTTATTATTTGTATTTGTTAGTTTTTAATTTTGGTTGAGAATTTAAAGCCTTGTATACTCTCGAGGATTATACCTTAGAATATATGCGGCTGCGTTATGTGGCCGACTCATTCAAGTGCTGAGTTCTAGGTGTGATTATTTTTATAATTTTTTTTGAGTATCTATTTGAGAGGCTTTATCTAAGTTCACCTCTCTTGATATAGTCATCCATAGATTTCATTAGAGGCACATTATTATATCATGAAATGAATGCTCCCACAACTTACAAGGAAGAAAATATCCTCCACTCCTTGAGAAACTAGACTACGACTAGTTGGATCATTGACACGCTAGATTGAGCAAATCATTCAAAGACTTTCGGTTGAATCGAAAATAGGGTTTGTTCTTATCCCAATACAAAGAAAACTTTATCAATCCCCAATTGGATTGGAATTACACAAACAACATAAAGCAAAAGAGAGTACTATCTTATTGGTAAAAGAAAGCTATAGTGGAAAAAATAATTGAGTATAAATAAAGTTCTCCAGCAGGGTGGAATACTTTGTTGCACTAGAAAACTAAGATATAAGGAGTTTATATATGCTTCTATTGAAAAATCAATGTGAATATAAGATAATTGTGTCAAGATATGACTTTCTTAAGATGCTGCCCGTTCTTTCGATACTTGATAGCTGCAAGAAAACTTAAGGCCAACTTAGCCAAGTCTAACCATCCAGCTTCCCCTCCCCACCCCCCCTGTTGGGATTGTTTCCAACACAGATTGTTTTGGAAAGAGGAATCAAGGTAGAAGGGATTTCACTCAAGAATAAAATTTTTCTATTACGTTTCATTAACCACATTACCATATAAATATTGTTTCTTGTTTCTACGGATAAGCATAATCCTCTTATGATCTTATCCATCTAAAACTATCCTATCAAATCATAAAAGATAGGCTCATTATTTAAAAAACTAACTCTAACAAACTAACAACCATTATCTTTTAACACTCCCCTTTAATGGTTGTTCTAGGATACCCATGAGATCTCTAAAGTGAATGAATTTCTCCTTGGGTAGTGCCTTGGTGAAGATGTCTGCAATTTGGTCTTCAGTCTTCACATACTTGACTTCAATTTCTTTTCTTCTACCACATCTCTAATGAACTGGTACTTGATTTTGATATGCTTGGTGCGGCTGTGATATATAGGATTCTTTGTCATAGAAATAGTAGATTTGTTGTCACATAGCAGAGTAGTAGCTTCTTCTTGCTTTTCACCCATATCTTCAAGTATTCTTCTCAACCAAATTATTTGTTGTGCTGCCAAAGTTGTTGAAACATATTCTGCTTCAGAAGAAGATAATGCCACTGTATCTTGCTTCTTGGATGCCCAAGATATGATACCTGATCTATAAAAGAATGCATATCCTGATGTGCTTTTCATGTCATCAATACTTTCAGCCCAATCACTATCACAAAACCCAAATAACTTCACAATATCATCCTTGTTTCTGTCATACATGATCCCATAATCTTTAGTACCTTTGATGTATCTCAAGACTCTTTTTGCTTGTTCAAAGTGAATATTACTTGGCTTTTGCATAAATCTGGAAAGTAAACTTGATGCAAACATTATGTCTGGCCTTGTAATTGTTAGATATAATAAGCTTCCAATAATGCTTCTGTATAATTGTGCATTTGCTTCACCACTTTCATCTTCTTTCATCAACTTATCATTTACCACAAAAGGTGTTTCCACACTATTGCAATTTTTCATGTTGAATTTCTTGAGAATGCCTTCTATATACTTCTTTTGACTGATAAAAATACCATCTTTTCTTTGACTAATTTCAATTCCCAAAAAATAATGAAGCAAACCCATATTATTCATTTCATATCTTCTCATCATATCATTTTTGAAAGTCAAGATCATATTCTCATTGTTACCAGTAATAATTAAATCATCAACATAAAGAGAGACAATGAGAATATCATTACCTTGCTTCTTCACATAAAGTGTTGGTTCACTTGGACTTTTTAGAAAACCTTTTTCATTGAAGTAGGTGTCAATTTGAGAGTACCATGCTCTGGATGCTTGCTTCAGCCCATATAATGCTTTCTTCAACTTGTATACCTTGTTTTCTTGACCTTTGATGATGAAGCCTTGAGGTTGTTCAACATAAATTTCTTCTTCTAATACTCCATTCAAGAATGCAGACTTTACATCTAGTTGATGTAGTTTCCAACTTTTATTAGCTGCTATAGAAATAAGAGTTCTAATTGTATCATGTCTAGCAACAGGTGCAAAAGTTTCTTGATAATCAATACCAGGTAATTGAGAGTATCCCTTTGCTACTAATCTTGCTTTGTATTTTTGAATGGTGCCATCTGGATTGTGTTTTTTTGTAGATCCACTTCAAGCCAATGACTTCCTTATCACTTGGTTTCTTCACTAATTCCCAAGTTTTGTTCTTCTCAATCATATTGATTTCTTCTTGCATTTCCTTGTTCCACACTTCTTCATGCATAGCATTTTCATAAGTTTCAGGCTCAATCATGCAGAAATTACAAGAAGCATAAATGTCACTTAACCTTCTCATTTTTATAGGAGTATAACTTGAAGATGGACTTGAACTTGAAGTAGTTTGTGGTGAACCTTCAACCTCATGTTCTTCATTTTGAGCATCATGAATTTCTTCATCAAGAGGAATAATATTTTCTTCAACTTTCTTTTGCTTCCAATCCCAAGCAACTTTCTCATTGAAAATAACATCTCTTCTTATGATTACTTGATTTTGCTTCAAGCTGAAAAGTCTGTAACCTTTTGATTTAGAACTGTATCCAACAAAGATACATTTTTCACTTACTTCATCAAGTTTATGTCTCCTTTCCTTTGGAATATGTGCATAGCACACACATCCAAAGATTTTGAAATGCTTCACTGAAGGCTTTCTACCATGCCAGGCTTCAAATGGTGTCATATTTTGAAGAGCTTTTGTTGGACATCTATTCATCAGATAAACTGCTGCATTTACTGCTTCTGCCCAATAAGAATTTGGAAGGCCTTTGTCTTTGAGCATAGATCTAGACATCTCAACAATAGTACGATTCTTTCTTTCTGCAACACCATTTTGCTCTGGTGTATAGCTAACAGTCAATTGTCTTTGTATACCATCATCTTCACAAAATTTCTCAAATTCATTTGAATTATATTCACCACCTCTATCACTTCTCAGCACCTTGATATAATGCCCACTTTATCTTTACACATGATTTTTAAACTTCTTAAAGATAAGAAATGCTTCTGATTTATGTCTCATAAAATATACCCATATCATCCTTGAATAGTCATCAATAAAAATAATGAAGTAGATGTTACCTGCATGAGAAGGAGTTTTCATAGGCCCACATATGTCAGTATGAATAAGCTCCAATGGTGCTTTGGCTCTCCATACATGCTCTTTTGGAAATGCCTCTCTATGTTGTTTTCCAAGTGCACATCCTTCACAAGGTTCTTCCTTGTCATGTATTGCTGGTAGACCATACACCATATTCTTTTGATATAAACTTCTCAAACTTTGAAAATTCAAGTGCCCAAACCTTTTGTGCCATAACCATGACTCATCATTTACCTCCATCTTCCATGCAGCATCCTTTGCATAGTGCAAAAGAAGAGGAAAACTTCTATTTTTCTCCATCTTGATATTTTTCATAAGTTGCTTTTTCATCCCTCTGTCATATAACTTGCAAACATTATTTTCAAAGTGTACCATATGCCCATGCTCAATCAGCTGTCCAACACTCAAGAGATTTTGCTTCAAATCTGGAATAAGTAAAACATCATGAATGAATTTTCTTCCTTTCTTGGTATTGATTTCAATTGTGCCTTTGCCTCTTGCTTGGACTATTGCACCATTTCCCATCTTCACTTGTGAAATTGAAGAACTGTCAATATTCACAAAAATAGACTTGTCACCAGTCATGTGATTGCTGCAACCACTGTCAAGATACCACATATTATTACTTTGCTCTTCTGCAGTTTGACATGCATATAGTGTGCTTTGCTGACCTTCATTTTCTTCTGAGAAGTGTGCTTGTTCACTTGCTTTGTATCTGCAATCTTTTTGAACATGTCCAAACTTTTTGCAATTATAACATTGGGGTTTTTCCTTAAACCAGCAATCTTTTTCAGCATGAGAAGACCTTTTACATATATTGCACCTTTGTTGAGTGCTCTCATCATATTGCCTTTTTGAAAAATTATTTCTTTGCATTTCTCTACTTCTTCCTTTCATATTTCTTCCTCTTCCCCTATTTTGGTTTTCACCTCTGAATGACTCTCTTTTGACTAGAGCATGACTAGATGATTCTTTTTGAGAATTTTTATCAACCACTTTGAGTTTAGATTGAAGACACTTTCAATTGATGATTCTTTTTGCCTAAACAATCTTTGCTCATTAGCTTCAAGAGATCCCATTAATTCATGAACACTTAATTCAGAAAGATCTTTAGATTCTTCAACAATTGCAACTATTGTATCAAATTTTGGAGATAAACTAGCCAAGATTTTCTCACATATTCTTCGCTCGGTGATGGTTTCACCATAGCTCTTCATTTGATTAACAGTCTCCATGATTTTGGAGAAGTAATCCTTTAATTTTTCATTTTCTTGCATTCTCAAATTATCTAATTCTCTTCTTAGAGTTTGAAGTTTGATAGCTCTTACCTTTATGTTGCCTTGAAATTCCTCCTGCAAGATATCCCATGCCTCCTTTGATTTGGTGGCTCTAATAATTCTGGAAAAATTTTTTCAGATACAACTTGTTGGATAAAGAATAAAGCTTTAGCATCCTTCTTTTTGTAGTCCTTCAGTTGCTCCTTCTGATTATTTGTTGGATTAACTGGGTCTTCATACCCGTTCTCAACTAGATCCCATACTTCTTGTGAAATAAAAAGGGTTTTCATTTTGATGCTCCATAATCATAATTTTCTCAATCAAAAATAGGAATAGAAGGTTGGTGGATATTCATACCAATATTGTTGGGAGTTGCCATGAATTTTTTTTGTAGCAATTTTTTATTCACGGCAACAGATCTTTGGCATTAACGTCCACCTATCAAAGGGCTTTCCTTCTTGCTTCAAGAACAAGAAAAAATTCTAACGGCTGCCGGCAACAAAGAAACTTCCGTAAAATCTTGGCCCTCTTTTTTTTTTTTTTTATAACCAGAAAAGACTCAGCTGTTCCTAAAGAAACGGTTGATTGGAAGTCAAAGGGCAGTCAAACCTTGTTGTTGCTTGGAAGGAGGGAAGCCTAGACTTGTTATGGTGCACGGCTTCTTGAGATGGTGGAATCAATGAAGAAGGTCGCGAGGCTTGATGGAGGGCTGACTCTGGAAGAGCGGAACCTGCTGAAAGGTCACGAGACTTGACGGAGGTCTGACTTTGGAGGAGCGGAACCTGCTTTCGGTGGGCTGAATGTGATCGGGACTTCACCAGAGATCCAAGGAGGAAAAAAAATCCGACCGTTTCCCCTCCCTGGTCCCTCGCCAAAAATAACGTCAGCAACGTCTTCTAGAGGCTGCGGAATCGTGGCCCTACTAGCAGCAGATGTTATCCAAGAGCTTCCGCTAGCGCTCTCTTCCAATAGACTCCACGTGATGATTGCATGAAGATTTTTTTTCAACGGGATGAGGATTTTAATGCGGTGGTTTGATTCTAAGCAGTGCAATAGATTTGATAAGGCGATGGATGTTGACGCGTGGAAGGGAAGGACCGCTGGCGTTGGTCTTCTCGTCTTCCTCGCCGTCACCAAACTTTCTTCTCACGGCCGATCGTCCCACCTCTTCAAGAAAATCGAACTAGGATGGCAATTTTCTTCGAACTAAGCTCCGATACCAATTTTTGTTGGGATTGTTTCCAACACAGATTGTTTTGGGAAGAGAAATCAAGGTAGAAGAAGAGTTTTCACTCAAGAATAAAAATTTTCTATTACGTTTCATTAACCACATTACCATATAAATATTGTTTCTTGTTTCTACGGATAAGCATAATCCTCTTATGATCTTATCCATCTAAAACTATCCTATCAAATCATAAAAGATAGGCTCATTATTTAAAAAACTAACTCTAACAAACTAACAACCATTATCTTTTAACACTCCCCCTTTTTTTTTTTTTTTTTTTTGTTCTTGCGTCGCTAGGCTGGTCAACTGGAGTAGGCATTACTTATATTGCTTCTAGCTAAACTAGGCCTTGCATTCCTCCCCTCATAAAAATTTTCATCCTCAAATTACTTCATGTCTTCTTCCAACCCTTGAGTAGGGGTGCAACTCGGGCTTATGAAACTCGGGTTTCCCTCAACCCTAACCCTAACCCTATTTATAAAATGTCAACCCTAACCCTAACCCTATTTATAAAATGTCAACCCTAACCCTAACCCTAACCCTAACCCTAACCCTAACCCTATTTGTAAAACCTCAACCCTAACCCTATTTTTAAAAATCGGGTTCGGGTTGAGTTTCGGGTTGGAATTCGGGTTGATAGAAAAAAAAAGAACAATATGAAACAAACAAGCTTAACATTGCACAAATAAGCTAAAGTTTGAAACAAATAAGCTTTATATTGTACAAACAAGCTGAAGTTTGAAACAAACAAGCTTCACATTTCAAATTATATGTCTAAAAATATACATCTTTTACATAAGACTAAACAAAAAAAGTACATTCTTAAACCAAAACATATTCAAAGTAATTCAAATGTTGCATAACATTTCAATAGCCACCATATGCATTGATGAAGTCACATTTATCCTTTGGAAGCAAAAAATATTGAGACGATATAAAGAGCCAGTTAGAAGACCACATAAGTCTGGTATGAGAGATCTTTTTCAAATAACGAGACTGCATTCGACATCCAAAGCTCTATGATTTTTTTACTCATCACCCCTTTCCTAGATGTTTTAGTTTTCTGCTCATCACCTCTTCTCAGATGCTTTCATAAAATTTTAGCAAATTTCATATTAGAAGTTACAAATGTCTCAAAGAAGATAATTAAAAAATAAAGATACTAGTTTGGCCCACCAACATTACATGATAAAATGCAATGGTTAAAGGTATATTGCTCATTTTAAAAGGTAATGAAGATTCTGATGGAATGTTCATATCAAGAATCATCACTTTCACAAAACTATTGTCAGCTCTACATACTTTAAACCTAACAAACAAGGCTAAATCATCACTTCCATAATACCAGTGGGCCTACTGCTTGTGGCTTTGCGGGTTCGGGTTTTCTCGGGTTCGGGTTGACTGCAACCCTAACCGGCCCAAGTTGCAAATCGGTCCGGGTTCAACCCGAATCCTTCGGGTTCGGGTTAAGCAAATTAGAGTTTGAGTACTGCTGCAAATCGGGTTCTGCGGGCCGGGTTCGAGTTGAACCCGGCCCAAGTTGCACCCCTACCCTTGAGTAGGTTTTTTTTATAGAATAATTAATCCATTATACTTTTAACATAAATGATACAATCCTTCTAGACATAATTCGGTTAATCTTTATTATCCATAATTCATTTAGGTGCTATTTGATATGGTGGATAAGGGGGATATCCAGGGAATATCCCCCTTATCCCCAAATGCTATAGCTACATGGGATAATGCTAAAAAGTTTAACCAGAGGGGATAACTCATGTTTAACCATGGGTTATCCCATGAACTTATTCTCTAGGGAACCCAGAAATAATTAAAGTTATCCCTTGATGGCAGACTTGTAATTTTAAAAAGGTGCTTATTCCCTCAGCTATTCCATGGATAAATGTTATCCTGTATATTTATCCAGGGATAGCCCAAAGCTATCAAACACTGCCTTAAGATATTCTGCATACATCAATCCTTCTAGACATAAAGGAATTTCACCTAGAATAGATTCCATCCCTGCCCCCACTCCTCTCCTCTCTCTTGTAGAATAGAAGATCCACTACGCTTCAGAGTTCAGTTATGGTTTTATTTTTAATATTTTTCTTGAAAATCAGGCTTCAATCTTAGCCATCCAAGGTCACCATTCAAGCCTTCAGCCCTTGCATAATATTTTCATGTCCTCGATGGTATCATCCACATACGGCTGGAAGTATTCTTAAAAAAGGGCATGCATTTTACCTTCACTTTCCACAATATCGTATGATATATTTCTCTGCAAGGTCAAGAATTCTTCATAAGATGGCTAGCTGTTGTTACTCGACAAACAGGGTACCGTCCTGTATCATATCAAAGTCAACAGATTGGAGTTCACTTCCAGATGACTGTTATTCCTACAGGACCTATGAGCTGGAAGGTTTTCAATTGCATCTTTGTGACACTATGGAGGCACACCCTTGTACCCTGGCCTTTTGTCTGTTGCTGTGGCCGAGAGGCTTGAACAACAACCATGACATCTTTTAATGGGTTAAGATCTTCTCCTATATATCATGGCTAGAGAAGTTCATTACTCATCCTGTTTGGACTCCATTACTTTATTTTGCCTGGTACCGTCCCAGCTCCTGCAGGACCCCCTCTCCTCAAGGTGTTGCTATTTGCCGGGCTGGATGCAATGACCCAGATTTTCTGAATGCCCTTGCCATTTTTGCCTCAACTTGTCTCCTTGCAAACCCATTTACTTGCCTTCAGCCTCATCATATGTCGTGACAAATTTTGCCAGCCTTGTGCATTTCCATCAAAGAATGCAATTAATTCAAGCTGAAGTTCTCTTCTCCTGCGTGCCACATGTGTTGTTTAGAAAAGACCAGTCCAAGTTCCATCACCCCAGACTGCCAGGTGGCCCCTGGTTTGATGCTGGCTTGTGTTTGGCTTCCCAAAAATTATTCTTGATAAATACACAGAATAGCATTTGTCCAAGGGATAGCTGAGGTAATAAACACATTTACAAGTCTGCCATCAAGGAATAACTTTAGTTGTTCCTGGATTCTTAGGGAATAAGTTCAGGAAATAACCTATGATTAAATATGGGTTATCTCCTATGGTTAAACTTTTTCAGACATATCCTTTCTAGTAATAGCTTTTGGGAATAAGGATATCTTCGATTTCAAACACTCCTTTAAACTTTATTAAAAAAATGATAGTAATTAACACATATCGATCACTTGAGTGTGAGGCACATGAGTTGCTTGTTAAGCCAAGAAGTTGATGAGAAATTGCATCTCAATTTCGATTAAAACTAAATTATAATATTGGTGGCGGTGGGGTAGGGATCTAGCAATAACAATATCACTAACTAGCTAGATGAGTGATATTGTTATTGCTACTCGTCTTTGGTTTAACGATTTCCAATACGATCAAAGATTTTTCTTTTTTTTTTTTACGGTTCACCAGACGAGGCATCCATGATGGACCCTGTGAACTTATAATGCATTTTGTTGGCATACCAAATATGCTTGGCTCGAGCCCCCGTTGAAGAATTTAATTAGTTCTCAAGGATTCACAGCGAAAACTTCATGGAGAAAACTCATAAAGGCAAACAACCATAGTGTTGCTCTAAAAATATGCTCTTCAACTCGAGTGCAATCTGACTCTGAATCTAAACGCTAATCTTTCATTCGAGTAGAACCTGCAAGACCGTCCTCACGCAGAGAATATTGAAGGTGGCCCTTTGCAGAAGATCATTCGACGCTAAAGTAAGTAAAGATTCACAGCAAGCAGATACGAGGAGAAGGCTCTTACAGAAGAGTCCCTCGAGAACGGCTTCTCTGGGAGCCTGGGGAGCTTTGCTCAAGCTTCAATGATGTTTTTTTTTTTTCAGTGAAAGAGTAAGCATACCTAGAAGGCTTCAAGATAGAGCACATATATATATATAGGCTGTTAGGGTGATGGCAAACAACCATCTGATTCATTGAGCGTGCCACCGGGGTCCGAAATCGTTATGATTCGAATCTGATTCGAATCAAGTTTGTTACGAGATTGGTAGCTTCCGAATCTGGTTAGTTAGAGAATCAACGGTTAGGGAGGTTAGCTGGTGCTTTGAGATTCGGTGACTCGGAGGCTTTAGGTTACATATGACATTATCTAGCTTTTTCCTTTTCTTAGGGCAGTCAGACCCATGTGGCTGAAATCTTACCGAATTATCATGGATTTGAATTCTTCCATACTTGGTTCCGCAGAGGTTCGGGGTATCTCGGTCTGGCCAAAGTATAAGGATAGCTCGGCCCTGCCGAGGCACATGAATAAATCGGTCCGGCCGAGGTATGAGGATAGTTCGATTCCGCCGAGATATGAGAATAGTTGAGAATGGCTTGATCTGAGAATAGCTTGATTTGAGAATGGCTCGGTCCGAATGGCTCGATCTTGCTGAGATATATCGATTATGTTCTTTCCTAGATGTAACAGCTGATGGAACAAAAATTAAAAATGATGTCCATCTTTTTGTTATATACACAAATATTAATGTGATAATGATTTTACTTTTCATCACATAGCATGGCCCTGGGAGAAGTGCCCACCACCTTCGCCCGTCATCGTTGGTTGGCAGTTCCAGATTAGGGTAGAAGAAGTGAAGCGGAATTGACCACAGCTAGCTTACTCCTTTTGCCGACCCGTTGCCCGTAAGTTGGCGAGAAAAAAAAGAGGAATAAAGTGGAGGATCGAGAGCATTTGTTGGCTGATATCTAGATGCTGTTCTCTCCGAATTGTTGACGCGAGGGCAGCATCTAACCATATTGAGGAATGCCAAGTGAATTGACTGACAGCTCCTCTAAGGTTCAAGAACGCTAGAATGATCAGATGGTAAAAAGAACGCTAGGTTGCAAAACCGCCATTATGGATGAAGCAATTAATTTGAAAGAGGGAATGGGGCAATGGCGAAACAACCAGTCATGGTCGTACCGTTGGGCTTCAAGTCAATCAATATTAAATTTTATATTTAAGTTTTGAAAGGTGATGATCAAAGATTTAACATTGGAAGTTGAGTGAAAATGTATTATTTTAAACTTTTAGCTTTATACGAGCTTCCAAAACCTTTCGGTATATAATTAATAAATGACTCAACATATCCATGTATAAGTCCTTACGTGCTCGATCTCTTCATTTTAAGCTCTCGCAGATTCAACGGGCTAACCATCTATTTCCAATTAAATCTAACAAAAGATCAATCCATGAATTAAAAAGAGTTTAGATATTTATATCATGCCAAAAAACTTAAATAATATTGTATTCTTTTTTGAGTAAAATTAATTTTGAGTTTTTACTAATAGTATTAGAGTAATTTAATCGATGATCCACATGGACAAGGATAGAATACAACAAAAGGCTCATTTAGTTAATTGATCATAGATCAATATTCATTGTTGTGCTTAAAATTGATTTGATTTATGATAGAATTTGAGCCCTTAACTGCTAGAAGTTAAATAAAAAAAATGTATATAAGGGTTCTATTGGATCTGTGTTTAATCTCACATTGGTAATAAGTTGGTGAGATGCTGAGAACTACATGGCTAAAGAACTCATACCCGATCATATGTCTTCGTTTGTGGTCCATGCAACCTCGTGAAACTCGATTGAGCCTGTCGAGGACCATAAATTTCATGTTCTTTCTTTGCATGATGACGGTCTAGAAAAATAGTACATCTTAGTTTGGGAGTACATCTGTCAGACTCGGAATTGATGGAAGTTTGGTGGGAAGTTGGCCATGGTAGAAGGGACGAGACCCAGTCAGTAAACGGCACCATCTTGTATTCTGAAAGTTGATGGCCAACTTTGCTCACTGACTTAAAGGTTGTGGGAAGGAAAAGGCCTTCTCTCCCTTACCCGAGACCACAAAAGGAAGCCTTCCATTTCCTCCAGCCAATCTTTTGACTTTGTTCCACACCTACTCTCACACAGCAAGCAGGAGGAGGGTAATGAAGTCAATTTTTTATACGTATTTGACAAGGCAATCTATCTTTTTTCTCGTTGATTTGAGGTTTTCCCGTTTTCCTGCTCCTTAATTTCCGAGTGCTCTTATTTTTTAACAAAATACTCCCCTTTATCCGTAGATACGGCTTAAAAAAAGGGAGAGCAGTGTTTTAAAAATTGAATCGACCGACCGATCCAATCAAAAATTGATTATTAGTTTGATCTGATTTTATTATTAAAGTTAACTTTTATATAACCCGATAAAAATTAAAAAAATTTGTTGAACCGGCCATGTTTCAATCGATCCAATCTGATTTTTAATTTTTTTTTAATTTTTATTATATTTATTTTATTATATTTATATTATTAAATTAAAATTTAATTATAATATTATTTGATCCGACTAAATTGATTCTTCCGATTGAACCAATTAACTCGTGATCCAAATGTTAAGCCAATCCATTATCCGATCCAATTTTTAAAACATCGAGGGAGAGCAACGAAAACACATGTTTAGCTGACGCCTTTGTCATCTCAGCTACGTGGCATGCACATTTTGTAGTGCTAACGAGAAACCAAGGTTAACGACTGTTATAATAGTTTTAGAGGACTTCCCTTATGTCAACATACCAATTATATAAACTTAAATAATGCCTTTCTTTTTAGAAGAAAAATAAATAATGGCTGTTGTTGAATTGCTACCATATTACAGTTTAGCTAAGATTATGTTCCAATTATTATTTATTTCATTATTATCTTAGTTAATTATCCTTATAATCCAAGCTAGAATGGGTTCTTTGTCTCTTAGGAGGGCATAATAGAAGTTGAGATTGATAAATGTAGACAAATTATTTTAAATAAGCAACTAATATAATATTTTTATTTGAGTTTGAAGAGTAGTCTTTGGCTTTTATATAAAAAGTTCTTGTGACTTATTAGAAGTTGAATGCCTACATTATCAGATAGATTTTGTAAAGCATTTCATAGTAGAAGCTGAGAATTTAGATCCAATTTTTATAAATTTTATTTATTAATAAAATAAAATTATATTTTCTTTTTAAACCTATCTTTCTCAATTTTATTCTTCTGATATATAGTTTCATTCTATATTAGTTTTAGTTCTTCTTCTTAATTATATGGTCCAGTCGATTTAATTTCACTGATGATTTTGTCATTTTATATATCATCAGGCAATTTATAGATTTCTATACATACCTATTTGATAGTCCTCAACTAGATAAAGATAGAAAAATTATGTTTTCTTTCCTATAATAATAATAGATAATAAAAATTGAAGGGATTTTATTATTTTAGAGATTAACATAATTACTAAAATCTCTATAGAAAAGGAGAGATGAGTAAGCCTCATCTGCCCTTTCTCCGATATATTTTGTCACAACCTAGTACATCACCTAAAAACATTAGTTTAAAAATATTATTTAGACTTGTTGATCCTTTATAAGTATCAATGATTTTCTTAATATATAATTATTATAGGATTAAATACTTATTAGCATGGGACCTCACATACTCCTCTTATTTAAACCATCCTTATTAGCCTAAGGATCCATGTTAAATCAATATCCAAATTTAATCAAATCCAATTTCAATTATATAGCATCCTTTCATCCATGTGTCATGATGAGTGTTTAGTTTTATATCGGTTATATATTGAAAAGATCTTGAATACTCATATAGAATAAAGGAGCTCAAATAATACTTTTTGGCTAGCTTTTTGGATAAGATTTTGAGTTGTAACAAATAGTATAAAAGTGGATCCGGTCCATATTGCATATGAATTAAGAGACATTACGGATGAGCTTTAAATAGTTATGATTAAATTCAATTAGATTTATATGTGAATTTAAATATCAACATTTGACCTAACAAGGATGTCAAGACTTAAATGGAGGAGTATACGAGAACCTATGCTAGTAAGTATCTAGTCTCACATTAATGATGTATCAGAAAGATTCTAGTACTTATATATAATTAAGAACTAAAACAATAAATTCTTGCTGATCTTTTGGGTGAGATTTCCTCTTATAGTATATTTTATCTTTGTCCACATCATCATTAATGTTGCTATTCTAAGTGGCTATATTGATGGCAAACTTTATCTTCTCATCTAATATATGTTTGTGAGAATTAGATACAATGTCACTATCATCAAACACTCAATATTTAATCACAATTAACTACTATAGGCCATTGAGTAGGTACATTTTCTTGTAAAATTGGTCTTTTGCATCGTATTTGTTAGTTCAGGTTATTTGAAAATTGATTAAATTTTGTTTACAAGAGAGAGGAAAAAAAATAATGAGCCTCACTATGACTATATGATCACTTTTTAGTATATTAAAATATTCGATAAATGACATGAGGCAATGTCAACATGTATGCATTAACCAAATAGCACTGTTTAAAAATTTCCACTATACCTACTTTGTTTTGACATTGTTTTTACTTCCTACAAACATAAAAAAGTAAAAAAAACCTCCTACATGAGTTTTTTCTCCTCTTTTCTGTTTCTTTTTCCTCCTTTCACTCTTCCTCTCTCTCTTTTAGCCTTTTCCTTCTTTTTCTCTCTCTCACATGCATGCACGTGTGTGGAATAGTTCTCTTAACTATTTTGGATTCTTCTCATTTCCTCTTGAAAAAAGAATATACCTACTTTTTCATTTATGGTAGATGCCTTATAATCCATTCTCCTTCTCTCTCGTTTAACTTTTGCCTCTCTCTCTCTCTCTCTCTCTCTCTCTCTCTCTCTCTCTCTCTCTCTCTCTCGTGCATGAACACATATGTAGAATGACGTCATTTCATTCTCTTAATTATTTTGAATCCATCTCATTTTCTTTTGGAAAAAGAAACAAACCTAACTTTTCATTTATGGTAGAGTACTTACCTTATAATTTGTGAGCTTCCAATGACCCAAGCATTTGGCAACTCGCAAGAAGATGTGCATGCAGTAATAAGAATTTACACCATTAAGTGTGCATTCTTGAGTTGCATGTTTTATCCATGTTTTGCATATCTCAATGAATGAAAGTACTAATTATTTTAAATGTGTGCATACTCATAATGGATCGATTTGTTTCACTATGTGTAACAAAGATTATTTGTCTATATATTTATGCATATCAAATAGTTTAAATTTGTGCAATTAATTATTTAAATTAAACTACTTATCAAATGTATGTGGTCAAATCATATTAAAATACTCGTTAAATGCATGTAGACTAGATATGTTCATTGATAGTAAGGCCCATTTTCCTTTCTCATTCTCAAGAGTGGGCAATTTTATTGGAGGTCTCATTCCTTAGTGCCCAAATTAATCATAGGGATTATAATAGGGGATCCCTAGCTAGTTCATTGAAAACTTTTTAGTTAACCACTTAAGCCTCTCTACATGCCACGTCTCAATCCATAAACTAGGTCTCCTATAATTTCTAGGATTTCATCTCGGACTTTTGGAGCAGTGTCTTGTATTCAGTCCAGTTATTTGAAGTTGGAGCACGATATTACAAGTTCATCAATCAAAGAGGAATCCTATGTCCATGCTAGGGCGGTGGCTCCATTTAAAGTGTAGATATTTGCTTGGCTGGCTAATATGAAGTCATGGCAGGGAAAGGATGGAGAGTCCAACGTGGTTGTTCTCTTTGTAACTATCTAAAAGAAAGTACTGCTCATTTGTTTTTCAGCTGCAGCTTTACTAAAACCATATGATCCAATCATGGTGGGAATCAAAGGTAGGACATTCATACCTTCTTGACCTTTGGTTGAATTAGAGAAGACAATATGTCCCCCAGAAGGCTGAAGAAAGGATGGGATCAGTTGATCATCTTAGACATTTCTTAGATCCTCTGGAACGAGAGGATCAACCACGTTTCAAGAAATCTTTGGGTCTTGATATGACTGATCCCAATATCGTCAGAAAAGATAACGACAGCTACTGTCATTCCTCCACCCCCAGTACCCCCTCGGGGTCGGGGAGTGGGGTCATCATTTCTTGACCCCGAGGCCCCCATCGGTCTCGGGGTGCACTGTCATTCCCCACCCCCGGTACCCCCTCGGGGTCGGGGGGTGGGGTCATCATCTCTTGACCCCGAGGCCCCCACCGGTCTCGGGGTGCACTCATTCCCCTACCCCCGGTACCCCTCGGGGTCGGGGGTGGGGTCATCATCTCTTAACCCCGAGGCCCCCACCGGTCTCGGGGTGCACTCATTCCCCTACCCCCGGTACCCCCTCGGGGTCGGGGTGGGGTCATCATCTCTTAACCCCGAGGTCCCCACCGGTCTCGGGGTGCACTCATTCCCCTACCCCCGGTACCCCCTCGGGGTCGGGGGTGGGGTCATCATCATCTCTTAATCCCGAGGCCCCCACCGGTCTCGGGGTGCACTCATTCCCCTACCCCCGGTACCCCCTCGGGGTCGGGGGTGGGGTCATCATTTCTTAACCCCGAGGCCCCCACCGGTCTCGGGGTGCACTCATTCCCCTACCCCCGGTACCCCCGCGGGGTCGGGGGTGGGGTCATCATCTCTTAACCCCGAGGCCCCCACCGGTCTCAGGGTGCACTCATTCCCCTACCACCGGTACCCCCTCGGGGTCGGGGGTGGGGTCATCATCTCTTAACCCCGAGGCCCCCACCGGTCTCGGGGTGCACCGTCATTCCCCCACCCCCGGTACCCCCTCGGGGTCGGGGGTGGGGTCATCGGCGATTAGCATGCGACTCGACTGCCAAGGAAAACAACAACAACTATCAGGTTGCACGGTGCTCACACAGGATTTTCAGCGCATGGCCATGCCCTGCCACGGCGTGCCATTCGGTACTTCCGTGATTGTGCCCCGTTACGGAGGGCCATGCCTCATAACGATGTTTGGCGCGTTGCATGCCCCTGTGCATGACCATGCCCTGCCACGGCGTACCATTCGGTACTTCCGTGATTGTGCCCCGTTACGGAGGGCCATGCCTCATAACGGTGTTTGGCGCGTTGCATGTCCCTGTGCTTCACCATGCCTCGCTACGGCGTACTGCTCGCTACCTCTAGCAATGGTGCCTAGTCATATCAACCGGCGGCGTACACTGAACGCCTGCACAGCTACCGGACACGTGTGACACCACACGTGTCCACGGTACGATGGAGATCTTCCAAAGCCGCAAATTGGGGTATTCAGACAGGTATAAAAGGCACATGCTCACACTGTAAGTGAGATCTGAACTCTGGTTTTTCTGAGCTTTCTTCCTGCCAGCAAAAACCCTAACCGCCTCAGCTCCTCTTCGCTGGAGCGGTTCTTTGTCTGAGCCCAAGCGACTGACTTGATCGTCGGAGGGTCCCCACCGGCGCCACCGGTCCCCGGGGACTTTTCTTACAGGACTTCGAGGAGGGAGACGTCCGTCATCCCCGACGTTCGAGAAAGGTGTCTTGGCGCCATCAGATTGGCGCGCCAGGAAGGGGGAGCGCAAGAAAGACGTCGAACCAGTAGCTTTCTTCTTTCTCCTGTCTTCAGGACTTCAAAGCCATGGTGACGACTCGAACGAAAGGAGTTTCAGCCGGTCGCGCTGGGGGGCAGCGCTGCGGGGCTGGTCGACCCGCGGAGGCCCCCCCGGCTCTCGCATCCTGTTTCTCGGAGCCTCCGGATCTTCGGAGGGCAGGGCCTTCCGCTCCGCAGAATGACGTCCCTGCTTCTGCTCCGCAACAACTTCAGGAAGATGGATTCGCTGCCCTGGCCACGCAGGTCCAGTCGTTGGCAGCGATGGTTCAAGGCATGCAACACCAGCAAGCAGCCTTCCGGCAACCGGAGCCGAATCCGTCTATCCCTGGGGTGATGCAGCCTAGCCAGCATTCCTCCCGCCGGAGATCGCCAGTTCCTGCAGATCATCACCGCCGATCCCCGGCCAAGCCGCATCACCGCGAGGCATCCAAAAGACCCCGGTCTCCTTCTCGTCACGCCAGCGTTTCTCGTAAGCGGCGGCACAGAAAGGAGGCGGAGCGCCCGCGCCGGCATCGTCGCCCCCGTTCTTCTTCTGAATCTTCAGGGGAGGGCTCCTTTGATGGCCGGATGCCTCGTCGAGCTGAGTGTCGACTCGAGGAGTGCAACCAGAAGCTGGAAGAGCTTAGCCGTCGGATCACCCACCTGCCAGAGACTGACTACGACAGTCGACCTCCCCTGTCCCGCCGCATCATGGAGGAGCCTATCTCTACCAGGTTCCGCCTTCCTCAACTGGACCCATACGACGGGACTACGGACCCCCTGGATCATTTGGAGAGCTACAAAGTACTCATGCAAGTTCAAGGGGCCACTGACTCACTCATGTGTGTTGCTTTCCCGGCTACCCTGAAAAAAGCTGCCCGGGCTTGGTATTCTCGCCTGCCGCCACGAAGCATCGACTCCTTCCGCCAGTTGGAGAGGGCTTTTCTGGCCCACTTTGACGCTTTCCGGAAGATCCCGAGGGTGGCGGACAGCCTGTTTGCCGTGCAGCAGAAGAATGGCGAACCTCTGCGGGACTATGTTGCCCGGTTCAAGGAGGCCGCCTTGGAGGTCTACAACTTGGAGGACTCAGTGGCAACCTTGGCTCTGAAGCGGGGGCTCCGCCCTTCTCGCTTCGCATACTCTCTTGACAAAAAGCCGTCGGGCTCCTACTCCGAACTTTTGGTTCGCGCCCAGAAGTACATCCGGGCAGACGAAGCTGACTTTTCCCGGCGTGAAGCTGGCAGGAGCATACCTAGGAAGCCAACCCAGCCAGAACCTACCGATGCCCTCCCCAGGAGGCCCGAGCCTCCTCGCCGACCAGATCACCGTCCTCGACCTCCTGCACCGAGGGACGGGCCTTACACTCCGCTGCTTGCCCCGATATCCCAGATCCTGCTCGAGATCGAAGGGGAGCCCTATCTGCAACGCCCTCCTCCCATCAACCCGAAGATTTCCCGGAACAAAAATCTCTACTGCCGCTACCACCGGGACCATGGCCACAACACCGACGACTGCCGGCAGCGGGCCGCGAAATATTACAACGCACGCGTGCGCCCACGGACGTTCCTGCCAGGAGATCTAGTCCTTCAACGGGCAGAGGTCTCAAAGCCAATTGAGGGAGGCAAGCTAGCCCCTAACTGGGAGGGACCTTACCGGATCACTGAGACGCTCCACCACGGAGCTTATAAAGTTGAAGAACTTGACGGGACGCCACTCCCTAGGACGTGGAATGCAGATAACCTCCATCGGTATTATCAGTAATGTATTTCTTCTTTTATGGCTAAAGCAACTTTCCTGTGCCCGCTTGGGTTCTCGCCCCTTGATCAATATTAACGAATCAATTTTAGCTACCTAAATTTTCACAGAAAAGCCCGGCGCCCCGTCGGCACTCAAAGCCCTGCACTAGCCAGGCACAAAGCCCAGTGTACCACTGGTAGAGCAGTGTGCCACTGGCTCTCAACAACAAAAGCCCGGCGCCCCGTCGGCACTCAAATCCCTGCACTAGCCAGGCACAAAGCCCAGTGTACCACTGGCAGAGCAGTGTGCCACTGGCTCTCAACAACAAAAGCCCGGCGCCCCGTCGACACTCAAAGCCCTGCACTAGCCAGGCACAAAGCCCAGTGTACCACTGGCAGAGCATTGTGCCACTGGCTCTCAACAACAAAAGCCCAGCGCCCCGTCGGCACTCAAAGCCCTGCACTAGCCAGGCACAAAGCCTAGTGTACCACTGGCAGAGCAGTGTGCCACTGGCTCTCAACAACAAAAGCCCGGCGCCCCGTCGGCACTCAAAGCCCTGCACTAGCCAGGCACAAAGCCCAGTGTACCACTGGCAGAGCAGTGTGCCACTGGCTCTCAACAACAAAAGCCCGACGCCCCGTCGGCACTCAAAGCCCTACACTAGCCAGGCACAAAGCCCAGTGTACCACTGGCAGAGCAGTGTGCCACTGGCTCTCATCAACAAAAGCCCGGTGCCCCGTCGGCACTCAAAGCCCTGCACTAGCCAGGCACAAAGCCCAGTGTACCACTGGCAGAGCAGTGTGCCACTGGCTCTCAACAACAAAAGCCCGGCACCCCGTCGGCACTCAAAGCCCTGCACTAGCCAGGCACAAAGCCCAGTGTACCACTGGCAGAGCAGTGTGCCACTGACTCTCAACAACAAAAGCCCGGCGCTCCGTCGGCACTCAAAGCCCTGCACTAGCCAGGCACAAAGCCCAGTGTACCACTGGCAGAGCAGTGTGCCACTGACTCTCAACAACAAAAGCCCGGCGCTCCGTCGGCACTCAAAGCCCTGCACTAGCCAGGCACAAAGCCCAGTGTACCACTGGCAGAGCAGTGTGCCACTGACTCTCAACAATAAAAGCCCGGCGCCCCGTCGGCACTCAAAGCCCTGCACTAGCCAGGCACAAAGCCCAGTGTACCACTGGCAGAGCAGTGTGCCACTGGCTCTCAACAACAAAAGCCCGGCGCCCCGTCGGCACTCAAAACCCTGCACTAGCCAGGCACAAAGCCCAGTGTACCACTGGCAGAGCAGTGTGCCACTGGCTCTCAACAACAAAAGCCCGGCGCCCCGTCGGCACTCAAAGCCCTGCACTAGCCAGGCACAAAGCCCAGTGTACCACTGGCAGAGCAGTGTGCCACTGGCTCTCAACAATAAAAGCCCGGCGCCCCGTCGGCACTCAAAGCCCTGCACTAGCCAGGCACAAAGCCCAGTGTACCACTGGCAGAGCAGTGTGCCACTGGCTCTCAACAACAAAAGCCCGGCGCCCCGTCGGCACTCAAAGCCCTGCACTAGCCAGGCACAAAGCCCAGTGTACCACTGGCAGAGCAGTGTGCCACTGGCTCTCAACAACAAAAGCCCGGCGCCCCGTCGGCACTCAAAGCCCTGCACTAGCCAGGCACCAAGCCCAGTGTACCACTGGCAGAGCAGTGTGCCACTGGCTCTCAACAACAAAAGCCCGGCACCCCGTCGTCACTCAAAGCCCTGCACTAGCCAGGCACAGCCCAGTGTACTAACGCTTGACAAGGCGCTGCGCCTGTGGCCCCGAGGGGGCCTACCAGCCTAATCCCCGACCGACGGCGTCCCCGCTCCTAAAATTCAACTCCACCTAGCTCTAACTCTCGGGTTCAAGCGACTAAGGCAGGGTAGCGCGGGTGGGAAGGTGTCCCCTGAAAGTATCAGAATGAATAGAGCCGTGGGGCCACATATCGATTGATGAAGTTGACAACAATTCAGAGATCATTATGAAGAGTATTTTCATTAACTGAGGACAACAAAACTCCGACGTAGTCGGGCTTACAAAGCAAGAAAAGAAAAAACAAAATCACGGGCGCGAACTCATGGCTCTGCCGGTGCAGACTCATCGTCGGAAGAGGCCTGGTCTGACAACTGTCCCAATTCGACCTCCAGGGCCCGGGGGAAATTCAAATCCCTGGCCACCTTCTCCTTGGCGTGCTGGAACCCGTCAAGGAATACAGCGGCCGAAGCTTCGGCCAGGTCGTCTGCGAAACGTCCAGATGCCTTGTATTCCTCAACAAGCCCAGCGGCCCGAGCTTTCTCCGCAGTGAGGGCCTCCACCGCGATTCTTTCAGCCTCTCGAGCATGGCTTATCTCCTCTCGAGCGTGGCTTATCTCCTCTCGAGCGCGACTCATCTCTTCCTCGCACCGGCAGGTCTCCTCCCTTGCCACTCTTGCTTCTTCCGCCGCCGCGCCCGCCCGGTCCTCGGCCTCCTGGAGAGCTAAGGTCAACTCAGAGATATGCATATCTCTGGCCATGACCGCGCTCTTAGCCTCCGTCATCTGAGAGAGCGCCGCGCGCGTGCGGTTGGCCTCCATCTCCGCCCGGCTCATGGCGGCCCTCACCTCGCTCGCGCAGGTGTCCTTGACCGCCTCCAGCGCCCTCTCTGCCTCTTCCGCGCGGCGTTGGGCCTCCTCGACCTCCTTCTGCGTCTCCCGCAGAACGTTTTTTCCCCCTTGGATTACCTCCCTGGTAGCCCTCAGGGAGTGCGCGATCTGCACGCATAAGCCCAGGTCAGCAGAATATATATATGTATAAACAATAAAGGGGGAGAAACGAAAAAATTGCTTACCTTGACCACGGCGGCGTAAGAGTCCCAGAAGAATGCACCCGCCCCCTGATGACTGAGATCCTCAATGATCCTAAGATCAAAAACTGGACCCAGGGCCTGCTCGGCCCAATGGCCGTCGTCCAAGGAGTCTCGGGGCGGCCTGGGTGCGCCCTCGCCTCCCTCCGCCGTTTCGGATGTCCCCGGCTCTGTGCGCGGGCCACTCCCAAGCGGCTCCTCAGGGGGTGGGCTCGCGGGGCCGAATGGTCCCTCGCCCCAGTCCCTGGAGGCGTCTGGTGGGGTCGCTCCCTCGGGGACCGGGAGCTCTTCGGTTGGCACGTGCGCCCCCGCTGATGATTCTTCGGTGATGGCCCCCGATGTCGCTCCCACCTCTGGTGGAGTGTCGGCTGTAAGGTCGACCTCCGGTACAGCTGGGATATGTGGCAGAGCCGGGGGTGAAGAGACTGGTGCCGGGAGAGAGGCCCGGACCGCCGGGCGTTTCGGGGCTGGGGCCTGCTGGTCCCTGGGCGGCCCGTCTCGGGCCCTTTTCTTGGCGGCCTTTATCAATTTCGCAGTCAGAATTTTCATTGCTGCATAACACAAGTTAGGTTTTCAGAACAGTAAAAAAAAAAAAAAAAAAAGAAAAGAAGAGAGGCAGAATTTCTGGCTAAGTGTGGAGAAGGCTTACCCCGATGGGAGACGAGGCCCGCCGACTCCAAGTGGTCCTCCGATAGCAGCAAGGTGTACCGAGGAATTTCGGCGGTCAGCAGCAACCCCATCGCCTCCCGATCTCCAGGCTGAACAGCCACGGCGTTCCCTCGGAGGTCGGGGTCTCCCCACCGGGGCCGGACTTGGTCGACGTTGGCAAAAAAGAAGCGGGGTTTCCACCCCTTGATTGATGAAGGCAGGAGGAGTTTCAGAACCCTATTGGGTCGGGGCTGGAACAACCACCATCCCCTTTGGGCTCGGAGGGAATAGAAATTGCGAAATAAACTGATCCTAGGGGTGATACCTAAGCGATGGCAAAGAATGACGAAGGCACTGACTACCCGACAAGAATTCGGGACCAGCTGGAAGGGGGTCAAGGAGTAAAAATCAAGAAGGTTGACAAAGAAAGGATGAAAAGGAGGACGAAGACCTGCCTGTAGACAGATCTCGTAGAGAGCTACCCGACCGGGTCGGGAGGAGATGACCCGATCGTCAGGAGTTGGCGGGAATAATTCAATCTCCCGAGGGATTCTGTAGCGGGCTCGGATCCTTTCCAGATCCGACCGCTTCATTAAGGAGGCCGTCCCCTCTGGAGACTCCTCCGCCCTCGAGGAGGTCCCGACCCTCAGCCGGTGGCCCCTCGAGGGGGCTCCCCCAATGGCCTGTCGCCGGGCCAAAGGGACGTGGTCCTTGGATCGGAGGACCACTCAAGTGGGGGAGAAGGAATGGGAGAGATGTGGCGCCTCACAGAGGGAGGACGGTCCTCAGAACCGTCCTCCGAGGTCCAGGAAGGAGAACTCATGAGTAGGGTAGGGGGAAGCTAACCTGGAAAACCAAAGAAGATCGGGCGCAGGCTCGCAGGTTGCAGGAGAAACGGGAGAATGAGCAAGGAAGAAGACAATGTGAAGGGCGGTGTGGCATCAGCCCACCCCCCTCACCTAGCTTTATTAAGTTTTCAAAACGTCCCGCCCAGTCTCTTCGACCACGCGGCTCCTTGCCATACGCCGGTTCGCCTCGAGGAACGCCCCGGCGCGTGGTGTGGCACGCCTCCAGTTAGTGATGGGACCTCGCTGACGTCGCCGTAATGAGAGGAAATGATGATACGCCTTTTCGCGCGGACTCCGAAGAGCCAGTCCTCATTCTCGAGGGTGATCATGGCTGGCACATTGTACGGAAGGCCGCCTCCTTGCATTCCCCGCGCCGTCCGCATAAAAGTCGAGGATGGGGATCAGCCACGTGGAGAACGCCCCTTGAGCCTCAGCGGTGGGACCCGCTTCGCCCCAGGAGCGAGGGGGCATCTGATATGACTGATCCCAGCGTCATCAGAAAAGATAACGGCAGCTACTGTCATTCCCCACCCCCGGTACCCCCTCGGGGTCGGGGAGTGGGGTCATCATTTCTTGACCCCGAGGCCCCACCGGTCTCGGGGTGCACTGTCATTCCCCCACCCCCGGTACCCCCTCGGGGTCGGGGGGTGGGGTCATCATCTCTTGACCCCGAGGCCCCCACCGGTCTCGAGGTGCACCGTCATTCCCCTACCCCCGGTACCCCTCGGGGTCAGGGGTGGGGTCATCATCTCTTAACCCCGAGGCCCCCACCGGTCTCGGGGTGCACTCATTCCCCTACCCCCGGTACCCCCTCGGGGTCGGGGGTGGGGTCATCATCTCTTAACCCCGAGGCCCCCATCGGTCTTGGGGTGCACTCATTCCCCTACCCCCGGTACCCCCTCGGGGTCGGGGTGGGGTCATCATCTCTTAACCCCGAGGCCCCCACCGGTCTCGGGGTGCACTCATTTCCCTACCCCCGGTACCCCTCGGGGTCGGGGGTGGGGTCATCATTTCTTAACCCCGAGGCCCCCACCGGTCTCGAGGTGCACTCATTCCCCTACCCCCGGTACCCCCGCGGGGTCGGGGGTGGGGTCATCATCTCTTAACCCCGAGGCCCCCACCGGTCTCGGGGTGCACTCATTCCCCTATCCCCGGTACCCCCTCGGGGTCGGGGGTGGGGTCATCATCTCTTAACCCCGAGGCCCCCATCGGTCTCGGGGTGCACCGTCATTCCCCCACCCCCGGTACCCCCTTGGGGTCGAGGGTGGGGTCATCGGCGATTAGCATGCGACTCGACTGCCAAGGAAAACAACAACAACTATCAGGTTGCACGGTGCTCACACAGGATTTTCAGCGCATGGCCATGCCCTGCCACGGCGTGCCATTCGGTACTTCCGTGATTGTGCCCCGTTACGGAGGGCCATGCCTCATAACGATGTTTGGCGCGTTGCATGCCCCTGTGCATGACCATGCCCTGCCACGGCGTACCATTCGGTACTTCCGTGATTGTGCCCCGTTACGGAGGGCCATGCCTCATAACGGTGTTTGGCGCGTTGCATGTCCCTGTGCTTCACCATGCCTCGCTACGGCGTACGGCTCGCTACCTCTAGCAATGGTGCCTAGTCATATCAACCGGCGGCGTACACTGAACGCCTGCACAGCTACCAGACACGTGTGACACCACACGTGTCCACGGTACGATGGAGATCTTCCAAAGCCGCAAATTGGGGTATTCAGACAGGTATAAAAGGCACATGCTCACACTGTAAGTGGGATCTGAACTCTGGTTTTTCTGAGCTTTCTTCCTCCTAGCAAAAACCCTAACCGCCTCAGCTCCTCTTCGCTGGAGCGGTTCTTTGTCTGAGCTCAAGCGACTGACTTGATCGTCGGAGGGTCCCCACCGGCGCCACCGGTCCCCGGGGACTTTTCTTGCAGGACTTCGAGGAGGGAGACCTCCGTCATCCCCGACGTTCGAGAAAGGTGTCTTGGCGCCATCAGGTCTTACTGAAGTTTGTCATCGAATACAACAGCAAACTTGATGTAACTTTGGCTCTCCCTTTTCCTCGGTTGGGGTTAAGAACGTGTTCGGTTAGGGGTTCTTTTCCATAAAGGAAAAAAAGAGTTGAGTCATCTTGAATTTGTGTATCATATAGTATAATACCAGGGGTAATTCCATCTTGGCCGATCTTTCAATTTTAACAAACACACACAAAGAGAGAGAGAGAGAGAGAGAGAGAGAGAGAGAGAGAAGAAGAAGAAGAAGAAGAAGAAGAAGAAGAAGAAGAAGAAGAAGCAGCAGCTGATCTTATGCATCTTAAAAATGATTATGACTGTTCTTGCGAAGTACCCATGTGATGAGCATGGGCAGTTGTTTATCCTATCTATTTATTAGATTTAGGATTAAGTTACTTACAAATTGGATGATAGAGATCTTATAATTTTTGTCATTGAAAGCGGTATACCAAGTTACATCCTTTTTAAATTAGGTGAATGGTATTATATATGATAGCGGTTTGAGTTATTTATGTCTCCTACAATCTCTAAATTTCTTAGACATCAAGAGCCACATGTGCTTCGAAGACTCCTAAGTTATTTATCAAATAGTAAAAAACTAAATAATTTAAATAATATAAATAACATTTATTTTTAATTTTTAAATCACATATTTTTTGATGTACAAACAATTTAGAGGCATATATCATATCTAATAACTTAAATTATTTATTTAGTTTTCTATCATATAATTTAAAAATAATATAATTAACTTTATAAGAGTTAGATGAGGTTTAATGTGATCCTAATTGTATTTACTAAATGAGATCCTAGTTAACTTCTTTCTCCACACTATCTCCATATCTTGAGAGTCCGGCATCCCGATTTCTCATATATATATTCACGTATCAAATGGCCTTGAGTACGTTTGACAGACATCTCAAGAGTTTCCATCGTATATAACAAAAGATATAGAATCCATTTCCGTAGCATTTTCCCTTCTGTTCTCTATTGATTGGTCAATGAAACTTCATTCTTTTTTAATAGCTCTATGCAAGAAAGGAAGAAGAAACCATCTAAAGCTACGAGTGTTTTTTATCACACAATTCCAATCCTAAAATTATACAATTCAAACTAGACTTTCACAAGTATCACTCAATATAATTTTTTTAAAAAGCAAAATAACTCCATATATATTACAAAAGCATTCATGATCACGTACAGTTGAGAAACAAACACACTGCATTACAAGGCAACCACCATTCTTGCTAATAAAAAGCTAGCCTAGGTAATTCCAAAGTGTTTTCCAACTATTCGAACCACATGATTTTAAGTGGTGATGCTGCCACAATTATTTCAGATGAAAAAAAGAGAGTGAGAGTACTTAACCCCTGATGAGAGGTAGACCGATGGCTGTTACGATCAACGTAGAAGGGACCCCAAAAACAATATGGCCCCAGAAGGTAAGAGTGTACCCATAGTGCTGTGATCGCCGTGCCTGCTCGCAAACGATCAAGTTTGCGGCCGAGCCGAGGAGGGACAGGTTGCCAGCCACCGTGCTCACCCATGCGAGTATGAGCCATGCCTTCATCTCAGACCCCGGAGACACTGCTGCTGCTGATCTCGCCACCTGAGCTCCCATCAGTAGCACTGTACCAACATTTACTCAGTAGATTAGATTGTGCCAATGAGAGCCTCTCTCTCTCTCTCTCTCTCTCTCTCTCAACGCACGCTCTCATTTAAAGTCTCACTGCTGTAGTTTGTATTTTTTATGACATTTTGGACTGCCAGATTGTCAATTTCTAGGTTGGTGTGGGAGCCTAATCATGGTCAGTTTTAGCTTGGTGGCAACTGTGGGTTCTTGAAAGAAACTTAAGATCAACAGTCACATATCATTGCCTGGTGATGGTGTCATTTGAGAAGTGGTTAGCATAGACATCGAGGGCTTAAAGCAAGGACAGCTTAGCTTGGTCACCTGATGACTTTATGAGGTGGTGTAAATATTTCGGATGGAAAGGTGAACAGGAGTGTGAAGCCGTGATGTTTTCTTCTTGTTGCACTGGGCTTTTATGAGCTGCTGGCTATCTTTGTATCATTATCTAAGGGGAAAACACTTTGTACACCGCCCCCGGTGTAGCAAGGCCTACGTGGGCTGCATCGCCTCTTGCGATTGGTCCACGTGGCTCCGACGTGGATGACCTGACGGGCGGTATGGCTTTGCTTTGACGTAACGTTTAGGACGTGACGGCCATTTAAAGCCGTTCGCTTTTTTTCAAAATTATCGTGCGGACGAAAATGCCCTTTCCCTCCTTCATAGCGCCATTTTACGTTGTATGTCATCTGTGCAAGAAGAACTATGTTTCTTCCCCGGTCGAAAAAAAATATTTCAGCATCGAAGATGGATCACCTGGCTCCAAAGGAAAGCTCATACGAGACACCCGTGCTTAGAACTGACCACGCGGTGAATCCCCGCGACACCCCAGGGAGAATTTGATTTCGGCCGAAACTCCTACGAGACACCCCTGTTGAAAGCTCACGACACCCTAGCTTTAAGGCGACGACACCCGTGCTAAGAACTGACCGCGTTGAGAAGGCCCTCGACACCCTTGTTGAATTCAGCCTAAACACCTTCGCGACACCCCAGTTGAAATCTAATGACACCCTAGCACCAATGCTACGACACCCGTGCGTAGAAATGACCACGCGGAGAATCCCCGCGACACCCTAGGGAGAATTGGATTTTGGCCGAAACTCTTACGAGACACCCCTGTTGAAAGCTCACGACACCCTAGCTTTAAGGCGACGACACCCGTGATAAGAACTGACCGCGCGGAGAAGGCCCTCGACACCCCTTGTCGAATTCAGCCTAAACACCTTCGCGACACCCCAGTTGAAATCTAATGACACCCTAGCACCAATGCTACGACACCCGTGCGTAGAAATGACCGTGCGGAGAATCCCCGTGACACCCAAGGGAGAATTGGATTTCGGCCGAAACTCCTACGAGACACCCCTGTTGAAAGCTCACGACACCCTAACTTTAAGGCGACGACACCCGTGCTAAGAACGGACCGCGCGGAGAAGGCCCTCGACACCCCTTGTTGAATTCAGCCTAAACACCTTCGGGACACCCCAGTTGAAATCTAATGACACCCTAGCACCAATGCTACGACACCCGTGCGTAGAAATGACCCGCGCGGAGAATCCCCGCGACATCCAAGGGAGAATTGGATTTCGGCCGAAACTCCTACGAGACACCCCTGTTGAAAGCTCACGACACCCTAGCTTTAAGGCGATGACACCCGTGCTAAGAACGGACCGCGCGGAGAAGGCCCTCGACACCCCTTGTCGAATTCAGCCTAAACACCTTCGCGACACCCCAGTTGAAATCTAATGACACCCTAGCACCAATGCTACGACCCGTGCGTAGAAATGACCGCGTGGAGAATCCCTGCGAGACCCAAGGAAGAATTGGATTTCGGTCGAAACTCCTACGAGACACCCCTGTTGAAAGCTCACGACACCATAGCTTTAAGGCGACGACACCCGTGCTAAGAACTGACCGCGCGGAGAAGGCCCTCGACACCCCTTGTCGAATTCAGCCTAAACACCTTCGCGACACCCCAGTTGAAATCTAATGACACCCTAGCACCAATGCTACGACACCCGTGCGTAGAAATGACCGCGCGGAGAATCCCCGCGACACCCAAGGGAGAATTGGATTTCGGCCGAAACTCCTACGAGACACCCTGTTGAAAGCTCACGACACCCTAGCTTTAAGGTGACGACACCCGTGCTAAGAACGGACCGCGCGGAGAAGGCCCTCGACACCCCTTGTTGAATTCAGCCTAAACACCTTCGTGACACCACAGTTAAAATCTAATGACACCCTAGCACCAATGCTACGATACCCGTGCGTAGAAATGACCGCGCGGAGAATCCCCGCGACACCCAAGGAAGAATTGGATTTCGGCCGAAACTCCTACGAGACACCCCTGTTGAAAGCTCACGACACCATAGCTTTAAGGCGACGACACCCGTGCTAAGAACTGACCGCGCGGAGAAAGACCTCGACACCCCTTGTCGAATTCAGCCTAAACACCTTCGCGACACCCCAGTTGAAATCTAATGACACCCTAGCACAATGATACGACACCCGTGCGTAGAAATGACCGCGCGGAGAATCCCCGCGACACCCAAGGAAGAATTGGATTTCGGCCGAAACTCCTACGAGACACCCCTGTTGAAAGCTCACGACACCATAGCTTTAAGGCGACGACACCCGTGCTAAGAACTGACCGCGCGGAGAAGGCCCTCGACACCCCTTGTCGAATTCAGCCTAAACACCTTCGCGACACCCCAGTTGAAATCTAATGATACCCTAGCACCAATGCTACGACACCCGCAGCACAAAGTAAAAAGTCTTTCCTCCAACTTTTTTCTAAAGCTCCTTTATTACACCAACAGTTTTTTTCTGGTAAGAGTTAGTTAATGCATGACCAAACCGTTTAATGCGTGGGTAACTACCTTAGAACAAAATAGTTATGACATTCTGGGAGTCATAACTATTTTGTAAGCACGAATGTCATACTCTTTCTTCCCCTCCCTCGCTCTGAGAGTCCGGATGCTAAGTTTGAGCACGAACCTACGCCCTCGCTTTGAAAGTCTGGTCGACAGGAAATATTTCAGCTTCGAGGCTGAAAAACCTTGCTACTGGAGTCTACTGGAGTCTTCAAATATAAAAGTTTATCCAATGAGTTTTTCCTTGCCAAAACCTCACATAGACGTTCACTTCTCTCTCTGAATTTGGCCAGGTCTGTAAGATGGTCATCAGCTGCCTTCGTTATCTCTTCGTCAATTGCTTTTAAAAGGCTTTAATGACAGGAAACAGAGAGAAAGCAGATGGAGGAAAAAGGAGCCTTTTAAAGAAATTGACGAAGAGATAACCAAGGCAGACCTGGCCGAATTCAGAGAGAGAAGCGAACGTCTACGTGAGGTTTTGGCAAGGAAAAACTCATTGGATAAACTTTTATATTTGAAGACTCCAGTAGACTCCAGTAGCCAGGTTTTTCAGCCTCGAAGCTGAAATATTTCCTGTCGACCGGACTTTCAGAGCGAGGGCGTAGGTTCGTGCTCAACTGAATTTCATCTGTGCAAGAAGAACTCTCTTTCTTCCCCCCCCCTCGCTCGGAGAGTCCGGATGCTTCCCTTTCCCTCCATCCTAGCGCCAATTTTATGATGGATTGCATCTCTGAAAGAAGAACTCTTTCTTCCCCTCCCTCGCTCTGAGAGTCCGGATGGTAATGAATTCCCACGACACCCTACTTCAAATCGGCCCTAAATCCTTCGCGACACCCCAGTGGAAAGTTAACGACACCCTAGCTTTAAGGCGACGACACCCTTCGTTAGAACTGACAATGGAGAGAACCTCCGTGACACCCGAGTTCAAATTCGGCCGAAAATCAATCGCGACACCCCAGTTGAAATCTCACGACACCCTAGCTCTAAGTAGATGACACCCGTGCTTAAAACTGACCACAGAGAGAATCCCAGTGACATCCTAGTTCGATTCGCCGTAAATCCTTCGCGACACCCCAGTTGAAATCCCACGACACCCTAGCTTTAGGGCGACGACACCCGTGCTTACAAATGACCACATAGAGAGTCCCCGGCGACACCCTAGTCGAATTTGGCCATAAATCCTTCGCGACACCCCAGTGGAAAGTTCACGACACCCTAGCTTTAAGGCGTCGACACCCGTCGTTAGAACTGACCACGGAGAGAATCCCCGCGACACCGTAGTTCTAATGCGGCCGAAAATCAATCGCGACACCCTAGTGGAAATCTCACGACACCCTAGCTCTAACGAGACGACACCCGTGCTTTAAACAGACCATGGAGATAATCCCAGCGACACCCTAGTTCGAATTCGGCCGTAAATCCTTTGCGACACCCCAGTTGAAATCCCACGATACCCTAGCTTTAGGGCGACGACACCCATCTTATAAATGACCACATAGAGAGTACCCGACGACACCCTAATTGAATTCGGCCGTAAATCCTTTGCGACACCCCAGTTGAAATTGGACGATACCCTAGCTTTAAGGTGATGACACCCATGCTTGAACAAGGCGGGAATTTGACGTCACCCTAGTACTAATTCGACGACACCCTAGTAACTGAGCCATACCATATTTCCGAGAAAAGTTGCTAAACGTGGGCAGTTCCTATGGGTTCACGGGTCTCTGTGATGTGATCGTGGCGATCCGGGTGTCCTTTCGTATTTCTCTTAGGTGGCATAAACCCTAGAAAAAGCACTCAATCGTCTGTTGCTCGAGAAGCCATCCTTTTGCTCAAGAAGCCATCCTTCGTCTCTTGCTCGAGAAGCCACTGGTACCATAGTTCATTCTTTCGTATACTTTATTCATGGAGATGAGTGCTTTCGTTTGTGCACGAAGACCGCAAACAAAGAAGAAGCAGACGGAGAAAATGGCGAACAATGCAAGGACCTGGTTCTTCGTTGAATGAGGATGCGGCTCCTTCAGGTATGTTTATCACTATATTAAATATTATGACATTCTCTCTTAAAATTTCATGACAAGTATGTCTTCTGTCTTACCCCCTGTTTCAGTTGACAATAAAATTGTTCCAGTCCCCCCAGTGAAGGCTTCCCAGCTGTTTAAGAATAGCTGCAGGCCGGCAGTATACGTTCAGAAGGTTTGGAGGATGGGGTTCTCTAGACGGCATACAAAACTGATTCGAAGGACCCCATTTGGTACCTTCGTCGACATGCAGACGTTCACAGTCGATGGGCGACTGCTAGCAGACATCATAAGATGTCACAATGGAGGCGACGAGTTCATGTTTTGCGGAAAGCCAGTTCTATTCAGTGCCGACGAAGTCGCACTCATTCTGGGACTTCCAGCTCATGGGAAGAAGATTGACACGTCCACCAAATGTTCAATGGAAGGTTGTTCAGACGGTTTGGCCAGGGTTTAGATCTTCGTCAAGAAGGTTTGGAGAAGTTGATATTTTAACTCCGACCATCTAAAGTACAGGAGGATGTCGAGGACACCGTCCGACTTTGGATCGCATACATGTTGGCCATATTTTTGGCTCCAAAGTCTAATCAGAGATGTCCATGGTATCTCATCCAGCACTTGGATGACTTAAGTCAACTGGGTAGCATCGACTGGGCTTCGGCACTGAAGGAGTTGATTGTTCTGGCTCTTCCAGAAATAGCTGCTTGCTTGCGTTCCGAGGAGCCGGTGCACTCAAAGAATGCAAAAAAAGTTAGGAGGCAGCCTACCTTGTTCGGATGCTCGGCAGCAGTGGTGGTAAGGATTATTGAGACACATAATTAGTGTTGAGAGAATTTTTTTTTTTGTAATATTACTTTATTTAATATCAAAAAAAATATCATGTTCAGGCGTGGTTCCTCGAGCATACATCAATGCGAGAGCCAGCATACCTTGATAAATGGCCCCGACTGTTGAAGTGGTATGACCACCAAATGAAGATCCAATCGGTTCGGGTTGCCGACTTGCAGCCTCAGGACTTGGTAATCTAGTTCATTGCTCCATTGCTCTGATCATTTTTTTCAACTTAATGCGTCAATATGTTCAGTTAATATTAATTTGTTATCATCTTGTGTTGCAGATGGAGGGAGCTACTGAACCATTGCCAGAAGAGCGCTGCTTCTCCCTCAGCAGAATGTTGCGTCCCCCCCTCAACCAACAGATACCTGCGCCCCTCAACCAATGGATAGCTGCGTAGGATGCGCCGAGTTGAGGAATGAATTGGAGTGCGTTAAGGATCAACTCGAAGATGTCAGGCACAGGCTGTCCATTGCTGAGAGCCTCCTCAATTCACTGGTCAGAAAGGAAAGTAATGCAATAAATGAGGAGGACAAGGGAGACGAGAAAACAGAGAAGGTGCATTCCCTGGAGTTGGTCCTCCGCGAGCCTGGTAACGTAAATAGTGAGGAGAAGAAGATGGAGGAGGACCATTCATCCGAGTTTCCAATTGAGACAGGGAATGCAAAATCAGAGGAGAACATATTGAGGGGGATTCATTGGCTGATAAAACAGAGCAGGGGAATGAAAATAAAGAAGAGTCCATATCCGATAATAAACTTGGCACCCCTGCGCCAAAGGATGAAATATGGACTTAGAAATAATTGGAGTGCCATCGCTTGTTAGGAGGATTAAAAAAGAGCCGAGGAAGCGTAAGGCATCCACGGTCGTCGGCGAATGTTATGAGACAACCCGACCTAAAAAGTCGGTGAAGACAGTGGGCATGTCAAAGCCCAACACAACGGTCGAAGATGACCAAATAATTATTCAAAATTTTTTGAGCGAGCGACAACAAACCGACGAGATCGTCTACACAAATATGTTTAATGGCGTTGCAACAAGAAAAAATCTTCAAGATCTCATTAACAATGAAATGATAATAGATGATGTAAGTATATCAAGGAACATGTTCTAGTTGTTGATTTTAGAATTATATTAATCATTTTACATTCCATTGGCAGATAATTGATTGCGGCCAGGAGTTTCTGATGCGCAAATGGGCAGAGCATCCTGACCGATATCATAAGTGCATAATTGCATCAGTTTTCGTATCTGCTCTATGTCTGACTTCCTCATCACCTGCTCATGAACTTGCTGGATCATCTGGGGCTGCGATATTTGACAATGTATCGGATGAAGATAAGGCCCAATTGTTTCTTTTCACCATTGTAAACTCTGATAACTCGCACTGGCATTTGGTTGCTGTCGACATGGAAAGAAAGGTGTTCATGCACCTGAATTCAATGAAACGCAACCCGAAGTACAAGGCCAATGCAAGGAAATGGCATACAATTCTAGGCCACATATTCCATATCTACTGCGATAAGAAGGAAGCGATGGAGTGGCCGATGGAAGATATTTCGGATTGCCCAAGCCAACCGACCGGATCGCTGGATTGCGGCCTATACTGTCTGAGATACATGGAATGTCTTGCTCGATGGGACAATCCTGATATGAAGATGGATTTCATGGATGAGGAAGTCAGAGATTACCGGCGACACTTAGCTGCGACGATATTGAGAGAGGGCCTGAACAAAAAGATTAGCGACATTGTCGAAAAATGTTCTTAATTTTTGTATTCGTCTTTGAATGAAAATTGAATGTAATTTATTCATATTAACACTGATTAATATTTAATGCAAATGCACAAATTTTATATTGCGAGCAGGAGTGTCCTCGATGTATTCATATGTTTGCCTTCGTATGTTTCCGCTTTCGGGTGTAGCCGTGCAAGAGCTAGGGTGTCGTTTGACAAGAGCTAGGGTGTCGTTTGACATGAGCTGGGGTGTCGTCGCTAAAATTGTCGGGTCGCGAGTACTGGGATGTCTCGTATGTTTCCGCCTTTCGGGTGTCGCCGCGCAAGGCTAGGGTGTCGTTTTCCAGAGCTGGGGTGTCGTCGCGCTAAAATCTTCGGTCGGTTCGCGAGTACTGGGATGTCTCGTATGTTTCCGCTTTCGGGTGTCGCCGCGCAAGAGCTAGGGTGTTTTGCCAAGAGCTAGGGTGTCGTCGCGCTAAAATCTTCGGTGTCGGTTCGCGAGCACTGGGATGTCTCGTATGTTTCCGCCTTTCGGGTGTCGCCGCGCAAGACTAGGGTGTCGTTTGCCAAGAGCTAGGGTGTCGTCGCGCTAAAATCTTCGGTGTCGGCGAGCACTGGGATGTCTCGTAGGTTTCCGCCTTTCGGGTGTCGCCGCGCAAGAGCTAGGGTGTCGTTTGCCAAGAGCTAGGGTGTCGTCGCGCTAAAATCTTCGGTGTCGGTTCGCGAGCTGGGATGTCTCGTATGTTTCCGCCTTTCGGGTGTCGCCGCGCAAGCTAGGGTGTCGTTTGCCAAGAGCTGGGGTGTCGTCGCGCTAAAATCTTCGGTGTCGGTTCGCGAGTACTGGGATGTCTCGTATGTTTCCGCCTTTCGGGTGTCGCCGCGCAAGACTAGGGTGTCGTTTGCCAAGAGCTGGGGTGTCGTCGCGCTAAAATCTTCGCGCGAGCTGGGAATTTCGGGTGTCGCCGCGCAAGACTAGGGTGTCGTTTGCCAAGAGCTGGGGTGTCGTCGCGCTAAAATCTTCG
>UESW01001771.1:97556-146647 GCA_900491605.1 Calamus simplicifolius | reverse complement strand
GGTGTCGGTTCGCGAGCACTGGGATGTCTCGTAGGTTTCCGCCTTTCGGGTGTCGCCGCGCAAGGCTAGGGTGTCGTTTGCCAAGAGCTGGGGTGTCGTCGCGCTAAAATCTTCGGTGTCGGTTCGCGAGTACTGGGATGTCTCGTAGGTTTCCGCCTTTCGGGTGTCGCCGCGCAAGGCTAGGGTGTCGTTTGCCAAGAGCTGGGTGTCGTCGCGCTAAAATCTTCGGTGTCGGTTCGCGAGTACTGGGATGTCTCGTAGGTTTCCGCCTTTCGGGTGTCGCCGCGCAAGGCTAGGTGTCGTTTGCCAAGAGCTGGGTGTCGTCGCGCTAAAATCTTCGGTGTCGGTTCGCGAGTACTGGGATGTCTCGTAGGTTTCCGCCTTTCGGGTGTCGCCGCGCAAGGCTAGGGTGTCGTTTGCCAAGAGCTGGGGTGTCGTCGCGCTAAAATCTTCGGTGTCGGTTCGCGAGCACTGGGATGTCTCGTAGGTTTCCCTTTCGGGTGTCGCCGCGCAAGGCTAGGTGTCGTTTGCCAAGAGCTAGGGTGTCGTCGCGCTAAAATCTTCGGTGTCGGTTCGCGAGCACTGGGATGTCTCGTAGGTTTCCGCCTTTCGGGTGTCGCCGCGCAAGGCTAGGGTGTCGTTTGCCAAGAGCTGGGGTGTCGTCGCGCTAAAATCTTCGGTGTCGGTTCGCGAGCACTGGGATGTCTCGTAGGTTTCCGCCTTTCGGGTGTCGCCGCGCAAGGCTAGGTGTCGTTTGCCAAGAGCTAGGGTGTCGTCGCGCTAAAATCTTCGGTGTCGGTTCGCGAGCACTGGGATGTCTCGTAGGTTTCCGCCTTTCGGGTGTCGCCGCGCAAGGCTAGGTGTCGTTTGCCAAGAGCTAGGGTGTCGTCGCGCTAAAATCTTCGGTGTCGGTTCGCGAGCACTGGGATGTCTCGTAGGTTTCCGCCTTTCGGGTGTCGCCGCGCAAGGCTAGGTGTCGTTTGCCAAGAGCTAGGGTGTCGTCGCGCTAAAATCTTCGGTGTCGGTTCGCGAGCACTGGGATGTCTCGTAGGTTTCCGCCTTTCGGGTGTCGCCGCGCAAGAGCTGGGTGTCGTCGTACTAAAAGCACTTCATTTTACTGAAATAGACACCCTATTTTGAAAGCATTTCATTTACGACCAAGCAACCATAATTCAAAAGTTACGACACCCGTGTTTTATATATGATCTTGTGTAAGTTGACTCAATACATAAGCATCAAATTCGTCCATCAAAGTTTCGGACGGCGGAACAATTCTCTCCAGGTCCTCTTCAGTATTAATAGACTGCAAACAAGTCTGCCTGATGCTTGAAGCAGCTCTTTCCTTGACCTGATTTTTCCTTGATCTTTTTGACTTCTTCTCGACTGCACTCTTTAATCTGTTCTCTCTCGGGCGACCTTTCGTCCTAATTTGTTCAGGATCTTGAATTACAAGCTCTGAACGTGGTTTAGCTGCGCAGTTGGCATCCACGGCAGTTTTGAATATAGGTGTTAGACCATCCATCACTACATTAAATGCATCTTCAGACATGGAGGCTATCTCTGCGAGCTTCGTCATCCGATGAGACAGCAAACTATATCTACAATCATTAACATAATATTAACGATAACAAATATTAAGACATTTCAATTAAAAAATTGTCACTGCGTACCGTGAGTTTCGTGTGCTTTTATCATAACCCTCAGTATTGCAGTCGAATTCGTCGAATTGGTATTTCATGTCCTTGCACCATCTCTTCAAGAAGTATTTATCTGGTAAACGAAATACGTCACTTTGATGAAGAACCAACAGGGCATGCCTACACAGGTACCCCTTGAACTGAAAGGATCGGCACTGGCATTGGACATCCTCAATATTTCTATCGTATGACACGATATAATCTTTGATCATCTCCTTGCCAATTCCATCGACTTCAATCCTTTCATACGACTTTACGGAATATAAACACGTGTTGCCAGCTTCCTTGATCAATTTGGTATTTGATGCAGCCATTTCAAGGATCTCATTCTGAAATTTTTTGAAAATGCTCCGTGTATACCTTCCTGCAGCTTGTCTCTCAAAAGGTGATGATGTCTTTAGGAAAGCTATCGTTTGCAAAGTCCTATTATCTTCCTCATTTTCGGCCTCGTATCGTTTTTCCAAGGCATCTTCGTACTTACTTATGAACTCCGTTAGTGTTGTCTTCGAATTTATAAACCCATCGAAGAAGTGATTAATGCCCTCGCTCCTTTGTGAAGATGACATCCCTGTTAAAAATTTTGTCAACAAAATTAAAAAAAAAGCGTTTAACTCGAACATGAACCAAAGACAATGACATACAAACCTGCGAAGAATGTATCCTTGAGGTAAACTGGGACCCATTTTTCCGACATTCGTAAAGGACATTGAACCAATCTATAGACTTGCATTCTTTATATTTCTCCATACATGTGCCCACCTTTCCTCGAATGAATTTATGGTCAATGAATCATATATTGCCTCATCGAAATCAACCATAAACTTGGGATTTGCCGTGCAAATGTGGCCAATCTTTTCCGGTATCTTCTTCAATATATGCCAAAGACAAAATCGATGTCGTGTGTTAGGAAAAACTTCTTTGACAGCAGCCTCGATTGCCTTATCTTGGTCAGTAATCATGGCAATAGGTGCTTGACCACCATTTGCATCCAGCCAAGTCTGAAAAACCCATTTATATGTCTCAGTACTCTCATCAGACAACAATGCGCATCCAAGCAAGGTTGACTGTCCATGATGGTTGACCCCAACAAATGGACAAAAAGGCATTTGATATCTGTTTGTCAAGTAAGTTGAGTCAAAGCTTAGAACATCACCGAAGTATGTGCATGCCAATCTTGACCTTGGATGAATCCAGAAGACAGACCTCAGATGACCATTATCATTGAGGTCTAAGGAATAGAAGAAATTGGGATTTCTGAGTTGCATTTCGGCGAAATGAATTACCATCGACTGAGCATCTCCTTCTTTCAGCTTAGACTGACGTTCGCGAGAAATGAAGTTACGAGCATCCTTCTCGGTGAAATCCAATTGTCCTCTGCCCCCTTTTCTCCTTGCTATGGCAGAGTATATCTGAGTCGTCGGAACATTCACGGCATGTAAATTGCTGATCTCTGCCTTCTCTGGTGTGCTGATCCTCCTATGCGATCTTAGATAACCAGATGATGTTATGGACAGCCCATGGTTATGTTCTAGAGAAACCTCATCCAAAATCCACTTACCACTTGTAGCATTCAGTCTTGCTTTTATGGATGCCATACAACCAACTTTCCCAGTATCCCTATGATTCATACTCTTCTCTGATTTTCTAGATTTTCCTTGCCTCCAACACGCCAGGTGCTTGAAGCAAAGTTGTTTTTTGTTGTTGGCCCTGCTACACACTGTTGTGATTCCAAAGCCAACTCGTTTCGCGTATCCATTGTAGAACGTATATACATCATCTGCTGAATTGAATTCCATCCCAGTTTGAGGAACTACAATATCATCCACTGCATTTGGAGCGACGGGTGAAGGTGCACGGCCGGGAGTGTTATCTTCTTCTTTCCGTTCTACAATTTCAGCATCAACTGTGAAAATATAGGCACGCAGTCATGAACAATGATATCCATAGATTTAGTTGTCAATATATGCTGACAAAGGATTAGGATTGAGGACACGAATGTTAAAACAATACGACACCCCATTTATCATCACACACCACACTAGTGATAAGGCGAGGCCGTGCACCTTCACCCCGTGCAAATGTGGCCATTTGAAATGATCGCGGTGAGAATACCCACGACACCCCTTGTTGAAAGCTCACGACACCCCTAGCTTAAGGCGACGACACCCGTGCTTAGAACTGACCACGGCGAGAAGGCCCGCGACAACCAAGTTACTAAAATTTATTTTATTTATCAAATTAAAAAAAGGAAAAAAAGTACATTAGCCCTCACTGGGGCTTCTCATCTCCTTCGGTCGCTGCGTCGGCGATCTGACGCTGGAGGGACGCTACTTGCCCCTCCAACTGGCTGTTGGCCCGACGCAGGACCTCTATCTTTCTCGTTGAAACAACCAGGTATTCTTCGGCCGCCTTGCTGAGTCGCTCGCTGATTGCACGCGACTCCGCATATACCTCCGCGTCGATGGTGACCGTTGCGGTGGCTGCCATGGCTGCCAGTAGATCTCACTCGCCTTTGGAAGCCATCTCAGTGGTCAGTTCAAGCTGGAAAGATGATTAACGATGGCATTCCCCCATCCATATTTAAGGTACTCCTGGCGGGTGTTTCGATTGCCACGCACCACCATCTCAGTCGTTGTTCACAGGAATCGAATCGGTGCGCCACCCCCCCCTCCACGTTAAGTTTCGAGGGATGGGGAACAGAACAGAGTTTCGGGAAGCAAACCGTCATAAGTTTAACGTTGTCCCAAGAGAAAATTCATGACACCCAAGGATGATTTGGATTTTGGCCGAAACTCCTTCGCGACACCCCACTTGAAACCTCACGACACCCTAGCATCAATGCTTCGACACCCGTGCTTAGAACTGAACACAGAGAGAATCCCCGTGACATCCTAGGGATGATTTGGATTTCGGCCGAAACTCTTTCGCGACACCCCTGTTGAAAGCTCACGACACCCTAGCTTTAAGGCGATGACACCCGTGCTTAGAACTGATCACGGAGAGAACCCCCGTGACACCCCTTGTCGAATTCGGCCGAAACTCCTTCGTGACACCCCAGTTGAAAACTCACGACACCCTAGCTTTAAGGGGACGACACCCCTGAAAAGGTGATTAACATGGGTTCACGGTTAATGCATGGGTGTCATCGCCTTAAAGCTAGGGTGTCGTGAGCTGAAATCCAATTCTCCCTGGGGTGTCGCGGGGATTATTGTAGTTCCTCAGCTAAGGTGTCGTCGCCTTAAAGCTAGGGTGTCGTGAGCTGAAATCCAATTCTCCCTGGGGTATCGCGGGGGTTCTCTCCGTGTTCAGTTCTAAGCACGGGTGTCGAAGCATTGATGCTAGGGTGTCGTGAGCTTTCAACAGGGGTGTCGCGAAGGAGTTTCGGCTGAAATCCAAATCATCCTTGGGTGTCGTGAATTTACTCTTGGGACGACGTTAAACTTACGACGGTTGGCTTCCCGAATCTCTGTTCTGTTCCCCATCCCTCGAAACTCAACGTGGGGGGGGGGGGGGGCGGGGTGGCGCACCGATTGATTCCTGTGAACCGCCCACTGAGATGGTGGCGCGTGGCAATCGAAACACCCACCAGGAGTACCTTAAATAAGGATGGGGGAATGCCATCGTTAATCACCTTTTCAGCTTGAACTGACCACTGAAATGGCTTCCAGAGGCGAGGGGAGATCTAATGGCAACCATGGCAGCCGCCGCGCAACGTCACCATCGATGCGGAGGTTTATGCTGAGTCACTCGCAATCAACGAGCGACTCAGCAAGGCGGACCGAGCAATACCTGGCCGTTTCCACAAAAGAGATAGACGTCCTGCGTCGGGCCATCAGCCACCTGGAGCGGCAAGTAGCGTCCCTCCAGCGCCAGATCGCCGATGTTGAGGGCTAATGTTTTTTTTTTTTTTTTTTTTATAAATAAAATTAAATCTTAGTAACTTGGTTGTCGCGGGCCTTCTCGCCGTGGTCAGTTCTAAGCACGGGTGTCGTCAGATGAGAGCTTGGGTGTCGTCAATTTTCAACTGGGGTGTCGCGAACGATGACAGCACCGACTCAGGCTGTTAACGACATCCCAGTTCTCATCTTACGACACCCTAGCTTTTAGGCGACGACACCGATGACGTGACTGTTAAAGCGGGGTGTTCTCCATACGGGGTGTCGCGGGCCTGCTCTCCAGCATCGTTTATAAGCACGACACACCCTTTATAGCATTTAAAGACACCGCATAGAACAAGCTACGACACTCCGGAAAGCAACATACGAAGATTGCAAAGGTTATAAGCATGGGTGTCGTAGCGTTGTAACTACGGTGTCGCGAGGCTTTCTCCAGCTTTCGTTTGGCGCACGGGTGTCCTAGGCCTGTAACTACGGTGTCTTAAACAGTATATCAGGGGTTTCATGAGGTATAACAGGGCCGCATTAAAAGAGTATGACATTCGTGCTTACAAAATAGTTATGACTCCCAGAATGTCATAACTATTTTGTTCTAAGGTAGTTACCCGCGCATTAAACGGTTTGGTCACGCATTAACTAACTCTAACCAGAAAAAAACTGTTGGTGTAATAAAGAAGTGGGAAGAAAGAGTTTTTACTTTGTGCTGCGGATGACATTTCCTCCAGAAGTTTTTGTACACAGACTCCAGTAGCCAGGTTTTCCAGCTTCGATGCTGAAATATTTTCTTTCGACCGGGGAAGAAACAGAGTTCTTCTTGCACAGATGACATACAACGTAAAATGGCGATGAAGGAGGGAAAGGGCATTTTCGTCCGCACGTAATTTTGAAAAAAAGCGAACAGCTTTAAATGGCCGTCACGTTCAGAACGTTACGTCAAAGCAAAGCCATACCGCCCGTCAGGTCATCCACGTCGGAGCCACGTGGACCAATCGGAAGAGGTGGTGCAGCCCACGTAGGCCTTGCTGCACCGGAGGCGGTGTACAAAGTGTTTTCCCATTATCTAATTTTGGATTCAAAAAGGTATGATGAACTAAAGGACATCTGAATTTGTTTTACAAATACTGCAACTCCAAGGGGACAGTTTGGTGCGTCTGTGATGTAGATCTTGAGGACAAGTTTTATGAGGACGGCGGGATGAAGCTGACAATTTAACATATAAAAATGAAGGCTTGGAGGTTTGTAACTTTAATGCTATCGATTAGTTGTTATTGGATAACTGAAAGAAAGACTGCTTGACTTAATTCTTTAGGAGTGAAGGTGGGATCAGGTGGTGTGCTATTCTAGTTTCATTACAGTTCATGGTTAATAAAAGTTGGCACTTTTCGAGCTATCGTATTGATGTAGATGCACGCGAGGTGTGATTTGGATTGGGCTCAACTGGAATCTCATGGGCTCAAACTGCCTTTTAGGTTTGATTGGGTTTGAGCTTAAACCTAGTCCACTGTGGCCCAACCCAGTGAATACCAATTGAAGGTTTGTTATTTGGAGCAATAAGGTGGTCATCTGCCACCATTCTTAATGGAGTAGGAGACCTCTCCCACGGAGGATTAGGTGCCGACTTGTTGGTGACTCAGAGATTTCTTAGAGGCACACCCAAGCCCTTGTATCTTTACAAAATATTAAATCTTTTATTTCTTTTAAAGAAATAATCAATCTCCTTTAAAAAACTGGTGATTGTCTTACAAGGAACTACTTCTGTATGACCCTAATCCCATTCTAAAACTATAAGCCATCTGCAAGAAATGCATTGGTGCATGATATCGATAGGACAAGGAACCAAATTATTAACTAATTCAAAAGGCTTGACTGGCTACTTATTACTACATATACTCAATCATCCTACTTTCTTCAGAACCTTTTTCCACAGTTTTCCACCTTTATTTTCAAATTGTCTTAATATAATACTATATCAAAAAAATTGAAACACTAAGATGACATGATCCATGTGTTATGTCTAAGCAATTTACTGCTGTATTTGAAGGCAGACTGCATATAAAAAGTTGCAGCATCTAATCTATGACTATGGTATGCATTTATATGTATGACAAATAAGTAGTTGGAGGAAGTAGAAGAGAAGTGAAAGCTAGCCCACCAGTAGGAACGTTTGATGCAACATTTGAGAGCAGCAGTATTACAAGGGAGAGCACTGCCACTCCGCCAGCATGGTTGATGCGTGCGTAAGGCTCCAAGGCATTCCACAAAGCACTTGGTATCCCAGTTCTGTTGAATCCATCGACAGTTATGAACATTCCACAGAAGAATATCAATAGCGAATATGACACCTGAGAAATTATTCAGAAGAAGGCTCTCGTCAGAGTTGCTGCATAACTTCTTTTACAATTCTTTTACAACCTATATAGACTTCACACAATCTAAACTTCAGTTACTATGTCAATCAAAACTGGTCAATTTTGAGCCAATGACTAACATGAAAAAGAAATAGAAAGTTCCATATCCCTATTTCCATCTTGTCTTTCAGTATATACAAAAGCAAAACCCAACAAAATTATCAGCATGGTGTTGGTTACCTTTTCAAGGCAGGGTCCGGCATCTTTGAAATCAATAACCACTAGAACAAGGGCAGCAGTAATCGCAGTCCATGACATGTTTAGTCCCATGAGCAGAGCGATCAGCATCCCAACGGCCACAATATAAACACAGACCTTCACAATTAATGTCTTCTTGCCTAGAAGTTTCTTCATTTCAGAGACTTGCAAAGAAGGCTTTGTGAAACCATTAGTCCATGAACTATTCTTCTCTACATCATTCCCATGAGACGCCTCTGGGTCATATGGGACAAGATCTACACTCCTTAATTAAAAACTCACCTTGGCACTTGATTCTTGACGTTGAGTCATCATCCTCAACTCTAACATCCTCAAGAGAACCTGCAAGTGATCAGAAGTAAGACCGTGGAGGCAAAGGAATTGAAGGAAATAAAAAAAAATCGAACAAGGAAAGGAAGGATTTGAAAAATTTTGCTGAGACTTGGGTAGCACTTGTCCTTCTTCCTGAAACTATTATGGAACCTTGGTAGAATGGTTTAGAGTAGCAAATTGGGCCTCTCACCCTCTCCCTCAAGGAGTGACCTAGATCTAAGACTAGGGAAACACGAGCCTCAACTCAAACTAAGAGCATCTCATCCTCTTCATACTCAAAGATGAACAAGGCACTTGGCAAAAGAAATTAAATAAACTTGATTTTATTTCTCAAACTTCATATCTACAAGAGGGAAAGCTTGGCCTATTTATAGGCCAAAGGACTTCCAGAAATTTCAGCTCAAAAAACTAAAAGATCATAACAATCTAAGGATTAGTTATGATATAGCTAACTAATTACAATCAATCCCTAACAAATTTGGTTGCACAAGCTTCCATGTGGCACCTCCTTAGTTTGCCATGTGTCATAATCAGATACCTCCATGTGTCCTCCAAGATTTGATTTCCAAAGAGAAGACTTGATGTCTTGATAGCAGTGTTGACTCAAGGCATGAAGTGTTGATTTTGAGACTTGGCAGAAGTTGAAATTTTGCAGCATGAGTTGCCACTTGAGAAATTGAAACTCTTGGCTCGAGTAAGTGGAACCTGCGGAAAGTGGATTAACTACAAAACCAAAGAGTGTCATTCTGCAACCTTTTCTTCTTGCTGATGTCCCCATCACCTCTCTTTTAGGTAAACTTTTCGAGACATCCCTGCTGGATGAGCTCCTCAATGGCACAGTTCAAATTATGGAAATTTTCAGTGTCATGGCCATAATCTGTGGAAGTGGTAGTAACGACTCCATTCGCGAGCGATGTCCATCCTCAAGGGGGAGGGCGCCGGAGATAAGGCTCGCTTTCAATCTCCATAAGGATATGAGACCTGAGGGTGAAGAGAGGTGCGAAGTTCTCTTCTATGGGGGCAAAGTTTCGGCACCGATTATCTGACCGGTGCGGGGGCTTAGGCTTCTTGGAAGGAGGTCCACTTAGCTCCGCGCGGACCAGTTTCTTGCTAGACCCTCTTTCAGTGTACCTCCAAGTGAAATTAGCTTTGTTGGCATGAATATATTTCTGCGCACGACTTAAAAGCTCAGCATAAGAGCTGAAAGGTCTTTTGTCTAAAGAATAGGTGAAGCGGAAGGGACGAAGTCCTCGCTTCAGGGCCAGAGTGGCCACAGCATCGTCGAGGTTGTAGACCTCAAGAGCTGCCATCTTGAATTGGACCACAAAATCCTTCAAAGGTTCTCCTTCCTTCTGCTGAATGGAGAACAAACTATCCGTTATCCGAAGATCTTCTGATAGGCATCGAAATGCGCTAAGAAGATTTTTTTAACTGTCGGAAGAAGTCAATGCTGCATGAGAGTAGACGAGAATACCAAGCACACGTAGACTTTCGAAGGGTAGTGGAAAAAGCAAATACATAGGAGGGCATCAGTCCCCCTGAACTTGCATGAGAGCTTTATAACTCTTTAGATGATCAAGTGGATCCGTGGTGCCATCATAAGGATCTAGTTGAAGAAGATGAAACCTGTGAGGAACAAGCTCTTCCATAATCCGATGGGTGAGGGTTGGACGAGTGTCATAATCCACCCCTGGTTGGTTATTGAGCTTCTGACTGAGCTCTTCTAATCGCTGGTCCTGCTCCTCCAAGTGCCTTTCCATTTGGTGATTGAGCTCCTCGCTCAGTGATTCAGAAGACGAGAAGGGAGAGCGATGGCGCTGGTGGTGCCGTGCCCGCCTGGGCTTCTTCCCCCATCGATGTTCGAAGGAGGGGCTACTCAAGCGACGGATAGGAGACCACAACCTTTTGGAGGTTTTCTGGTGGTGATGCCTGGATGGAGCATGACGATGGTGATGCTCCTCTGGAGAGGGTCTTCTATAGGTGGATTGTTGACTGGCAAGGGCGGCTGTTGCAAGCGGTATGGGATGCTCGGGTAGCTGTCGAACATCTATCGATTGTTGCCCTTCCAACACACAGATTACCCCAATAAGAGCTTGGACTTGCTGGGTAAGAGTGGCCACCTGATCATATGGAGTAGACAAAATTGATGGCGAGAAAAGAGTAGGGGGATTAACTTTGGTTGCTTAGCATGATAGGAATGCCCCCCAGTATAACTGGCAGAAGCTTCTTGAATATGTATCACCACCATTGTTGTTTAAGAAGGGTAAGCTCATAGCTCAGAGTTATAGAGCTATCCTTCTACAGCCGTGCCCCCCCTACCTGGTGCGCTAATCTGATGATGCCTAATGACTTTGAGCTGACGTCCTTGAGCATTAGTGGATGTGTCGTCAGTTTGCTAGAGAAGCTTCACCTCAGTACCGAGATTTGCAAGAAGTCCCGATGACCGGATATTCCGATGGGAACCCTCTGATGCTCAAGTTAGTGATCAGAATTACAACCGTGAGCTTGAGGAAGCTCGAGAGAGAGAGAGTTAGAGATGGAGATAGATACTTTTTTTGAGTGCTTAAGTGTTCATACCTTCATTAGGGTCCCTCTTACCGTTTTATTGATGCTTGGGGTCTGTGTCACTTGCTTCGAAAGCTTTGGAATCTCATGATGAACTTTTGGGGGCTCATCTGGCCAGAGTCATTAATGTTTCATGATGGATGATGACTTTTTGGGCTTATATGATCAGAGTCATTAATGCTCCATGATGGATTATGACCTCTGAAGCTTGTGCTAGAACTGATGGAGTTTGTCTTATTAGACACATATGGATCAGAGATGGCTAGTGGTCTGGCCTTGTCAGAAGTGAAGGCTTGCTTGGAAAGCTGAGGTTAATCTTAGAAATAAAATAAGATAAGGCCCGGGGCCGCCTAGGAGCCGGGGCCGCTTAGGAGCCGCTTAGGAATTGGGGCCGCCTAGGAGCCACTTATGAACTGGAGCCGCTTCAGGGCCACTTAGGAACTGGGGCCGTCTAGGAGCCGAGACTGCCTAGGAGCCACTTATGAACTAGAGCCGCCTTGGGGCCGCTTAGGAACTATGGCCGCCTAGGAGCCTTTTGAGGCAGCCAGCATCCTAACGACTCCCACCGTTGGATAATTTTGGCCGTTAGCCCCCACATGGCTTTTACCAGCCACATCACCAGTTGATTGGGCCACCTTCCTTCCATTTTCTCTTGATAATTTCTGTAGCCTCTTCTTTCCCAATCGACTAGCAACCATTGGCTAGTCAACTGGGCAGCCAAAATTCCTGATACCCTAGCCATTCTCGTGGCTCCTCCTTTGCCAGTCGGCTAGCAAATTTGCCCAGCCGACTGGGCAATACAAAATTCCCTTCTCCTAGACAATCCAGTAGCTTCATCCAATTCAGTTGGCTGGCCAATATTGGCCAGCCGACTAGCCCATGAAATGCACAGTACTTGTGCATTTCATATGCCAGACAGGGCCAAGGGAGGGGAGCTCACGTGAGGAAAAAAGTTTTGACTGCCAACCCAACATTTTCATTTCTTTTTTTTTCCTTTTCATTACAAGTTCATTCAAGAAAATTTTAAAAATATTTAAATTTTTAGATTTCATTTCAAACTTTTTCAACTTACTACAAAATGCCATTAAAACACAAAATTTTTTACAAGAGCTCTGATTATAATTTCAATTGAATAATTTACACAAATCTCCTAAAACAACACAAGAATTCAAAAACTCAGAGTGTTACACCACAATCTATATCATCATGTCGATTGGGTTCTTTTAAGTGAGAATCTTTTTCAATGATATTAACTGCTTTTCAACAACTACTGCAACTAATGGTACCTTTTATTCATGTGCTTTGGCTAGAGTAGTAAGTGACATTCATGTTAAAGTTTAAAGCACCAAGACTATCATAATAAAACACATTTTTATCTTTCATTATATTAAGTTCTTTAATCAAGCTTTTAATTGCAATCATTTCTTTTCTGACTTCAATTGCCATATTATATTCAAACTCAATTGTAGAGAAGATAGCACACTTTTGTAATTAGATTAATATGATATAGCTCTCCTGCAAAAGTAAATTAGGACTTTCAAGAAGTTTTTCTTTCATTAAGGTTACTTGCCATTTTTGCATATATAAAACCCTCTAAAATTAGTTTCAAACCCTTAAAACATAAGCACAATCTAAATTTTAGCTCGAATACTAATTTATTCTTCAATGCCTTCTTGCCTTTTAAAACTCAATATGCTTATAAGTACTTTTTTTAAAGAATTCATTTCTTCTTTTATAGCTTCTTACCAGTAGACTCTCTTCTTATGAAACTCTACTCCTTGAAAGCTTTCTAGCTCCTTATGAGACTTCTTTCTTTGATTCATTAGGCTTTACATGCCTAGATTGATTTATAGAGCCCAAATTTTATAAATTAAAATTTTATGATATTATTTTGATTAAATATTACATAATTTGGCTATAATTTTGATATCGTACTCTTTAATTTTTTTGTACTAAAATTTTGGAATAATATTTGCATGCTATCAAGTTTATTATTTATTTACACTTTCATATTTAAGGTGGTTAATTTGGGTATTGAAATAATTTTGTATTGCCTATACTTTATCAAAAATTATGTTGATGTATGTGAAAAAAAAATATTATGGTGCAAACTTGATGCATTAGAAAATTAGGCATGTTGTAACAATCTAAAATTGAATTAAATTTTTTGATTGCTCTATAATCACTTTTCATGGGATTGATTAACATAAACCTTAAAAATAATGATAATAAATAGGATTATAATGATATTGGGAATCTGTGCAAATGACAATCACCGTAATGGTATATCATTGTTCAATAAGATTTTTTTTTGGGGATAAAGGAAGTGAATTAAATATTATATTCTTAAAAGTTTAGCATGTCCTATTGGTATTGACTTTTGAGAATATGCTATTTAATTACTTTTCTTTATTTTATGGAAGAGTCCTATTGTGTGTTATAATCTTAGACCCTTAGGTATGATTATAATGATGTAAGACCTCATAAAACTAATTAATAGCCTAGTTAATTGGTTAATGATAAAACTTATTTTTAAATACTTTTTATTTCTATGCATAATAAACTTATTTATAATTGTTTCCTCAACTTTTTATAATTTTGTAAAGGTAATGCCATTATCAATAATCAAAACATTTTTGAGATCAATTATGAGAACTAGGTTAAGTTGTTTATGGTTCACCTTGCTATTGTGACTATGGATTTAGTCTTGAGAGCCAATCAACCTACTAAACCCACTAATAATACTTTTATTAAGGATAAGGCCTATTATGAGAAATGAAGCATTTTAATAGAATTTGCTTGATGATTATGACACTTAATGAAAAAATCCATCATATTGATGAGGCTAAAGATTTTTTTGAGGCCATTAGTAGAAAAATTTGTTGAGTATGATAAAGCTAAAAAAGTAATTATTTAAGGTTGCTCATTTCTACTACTTATGATGGTGTTAATAGAGTGTGTGAGCATAATATGAAGCTCACTCAATACTTTAATGAGTTGAATGATATGAAAGTAAATCTGTCTAAAAGTTTCTTAGTTTGACTAATTCTAAAATTTCTTCCATCTCAATTTGATGTTTTAAAGACTTCTTATAATGCTTAGAAAAAGGAATAAGATTTGAATTAAAGGACTATCATTGTTACTAAACAAGAAGAGATAATTAAAAAGGGTAAAAGTCAAAATGAATAGATCATTATCCATAGTTTTAACAATGGAATCAAAGTGAAAGTAGAGTATATAAGATTGATTAGGCTTTCTTTAGTTTGTGGATATATTTTATAATTAAAAGATGTTGCCTGTATGCTTTCTATTAGGAGAAATTTGATTTATGATTCTTCTGTTGAACAAACTTTTTTACTACTTTTTTTATTTTACTTGCTTTCCTTAAGATTGTTAGTGTTTGTCCTACATGTAGAAGAATAGATGAAAATTCTTTAATATTATGGTGTAGGCGCTTGGGACATACCTCTAGGGAGAGAGGATCGAGAGGTTAATTAAGGAGGGTGTTTTGAATAATCTTAACTTCTCTATTTTTGAGGCTTATAATGATTTCATAGAAGGTAAATTTGGAGCTAGATCTAGAAAGAAAGAGATTACCAGATGTATAAGAATTTTAGATCTAATTCACACTCACATTTATAGCCTCTTACTTATTTTGTCATGCATGGATATGTATATACTTTATCAGTTTTATTGATGATTACCCATGCTATAATTTTGTTGAGCTCATTCATGAAAATCAAAATTTTTGAATACCTTTAAGGTTTTTAAAGCTATTGTAGAGTTTATGATAGGTAAGAAAATGAAGGCAATGAAATCAGATTAAAGTGGAAAGTATCATGAGAGATATGATGCGACCGGCAAAATCCTGGGCATTTTACTAGATTTCTTCAAGAATATAACTTTGAAGTTTGATATATATTGTCAGAGACTCTTAAATAAATAACGTTTAGAAAAGATGAAATTGCATACTTTTAGATATGGTGAGGTGCATGATTGGTCTTTTGACCATACTAGAATTTCTATAAAGAGATGCCCTAAAGATTAATGCTTACATTCTGAATCAAGTGCCAAGTAAATCTATTTCCAAGACATTTTATAAATTGTATTCATGCAAAAAGTCTAGTTTATGATATTTTCATGCTTGATATTGCATAACAGAAGTAAGATTGTGCAATCCGTTGTCAAAGAAGTTTGATTTGAAGATGATTAGATTTGAAGATAATTTGTGAACTTCATGTATGCCGTGTTTTTGTTTTTTTTGGGCTGATTGTAAAAGAAACATTGAGTATTGTCTCGGCTCAAAACGATCCTGGTTCAGGCCAGTTTACAATAACTTCATGGTTTGTTATTCGGTACATGAATAGTTTTGCACAAGCTTTTGTGCAGGTTTTGTACAGAAGCAAAATATATTATAATGAGATTACTTCAATGAAAGTGATTGGAAGCATATAGCATATTGTTTAGACCTTGACAAACATGTACAAAGCCAAATCATGTAGCCATGCAATAAATTATGAAGTTATGACTTTATCTTGAAGAATAGCTACTCAGATACTGATTGTTTTGAAATTAAATACATCCAAGCTAATCATCCACATTCTACTGTTTAGCTTACAAGAAGGTAATAGGTTTTCTAGCCCTAGGAAAGGTTAACCAGTAACAGTGTTTGAAATTATGGGATCTTGTTGTTCAGATCACAACAAGCTTGTTACTTTATCTACAGATATGCCTACTTGAATTCAGATGATTTTGAGCCAAGATTCCACTCAATATTTTCTCTACAGGTTTCCTTAGTTATTATATATGTAAGACAAAAGAACAAGTAAACATATAGTAGACGTGAGCTTGTCAAAATAAAAAGATGGAATATCAAATGCCTAAATGGATGGCTTGAAGCAAACCATGACATTGTCTAACATTAGATGACAGGTTTCATTCACCTTATGTTCCACAAAGTCCACTATAAAAACACCACAAATTTCTGGCGTAAGAAAATATCACAATGGTGGGTTTACGTGGACAAAAATTTGGCCATGCTAAATATGAGGAAGAGTTGTGAGAACTACAAGCTTTTCTCTGTTGAGAGAAAATGACAGATAACATTCTTCTCATTTGAAGAAAGTGAGAAAATAAGGAAGATCAACAAACTAACGAGATGAATAGCTTGCGTGACCTCTCATCTCAACTCATACATGATAAGAACAACCTTCCCTTTTGGCCCTTCCAAACTTCCAAGAAATAGAAATTATATTAATCATCATAGACCAAAGCACATAAGATATATATAAAGTACGTTTAAAAGACAGGTGTTACCATTTCAACTCATAATGCCTTTTCTTTCCATTTCAACTCACTGTATCACTACCTGATCTAAAAATTTGAAAAAAAAAAGTTGCTTTACCTAGGAAAACCACCTCTCTTGGAGTGGGCATGATTACCATAGGTCGCATTTGTATGAGAATGTGGCAGATAAGATGAATATGCTTAGACTGTCTTTACAGAGGGTAGGGTTTTAGTTTTTAACCTTTCAATCATGTTTTTCAGTTTTAGGGCCACATAATGCATCTTCTTTTGATTTTGAAGCTTTCAAATGGATCCCTTTGATTGACAATAGAAAGCTCTTTTTTATAAGCATTTAGTCCTTCGCTTTTAATATAGAAAAATCCCAATTAGGGTCTAGCTGATGCAAACGGAGTTACATTCAAGCATGATTGGCATTCTCGTGATCTTTTGTTTCTTTCAAGTGGGCCAATTACAAGACTTAGAGCCAAGCATTTCAAGGAAGCTTTAAATGGGCTAGTTCAAGAAGTTGGCAAAGTGGCTTAAATGGAGGCCCGACAAGAGTCCAAAACAAACCCAAGAGTGTTTGGTTAACGTGATTAAAGCTCTAGAAGATTTTTTTGAGATGAGCACGTTTTCTAGTCATTCTTGGAGGCCAACTTGTCAGATTCGTAATCTCGGCATATTTTTCTATTTGTGGGCGCACGTTTTTTAGCCATTCTTGGAGGCCAACTTGTCAGATTTGTAATATCAGCATACTTTTCTATTTGTGGGCGCCATATATGTAATTTATGGGCACTTTTTGAGGGATGATATTTCTAGTTACCTTATCTGTTATTTCTGAATATCTTTAGCCATTTTGGGGATTAATTTTAACTTGAAAAATACCATTATAAAATTTCTAAGTTAGCAGGCTTGACTCCTATATATTGTAAACCCTTTGGTTTTATTTGCAGATTATTATGAAAGAGTTTTAAGGTTTTTATATTTTTCTTATTTTCTTGAGAAGACTCTTGAACTTATAAAGTTAATTCTTATGGTATTCAAACAACCGACTTATCATCTATAGTTTTTGAGCGTTCTTGAGATTCTAGGTGTGGCATCTTTTTATCCATGGTCCTTGGTTCTTATCTTGCTAGGTAACGGGTTAGAGCTCATCAAACATGTGCTTTGAAGATTTTGAGTTTCGATTCCAGATTTAGTGTTGGGTTTTGTCGCCTTGTTGGTGAGGTTCATATCACTAGCCTTCATCTGACTTTCTGTTTGTAGAGTGGATAGATATAAAGCCTAAATTTTACAGTGTATAGAAGAATACAATATTTTGCTTATATTAGAGCTTAGTAGGAATCCTATATCCATAGATGGAATAATTTTAGGTTCAGCATTACTCTTTTAAAATAAATCATATAATTAATTTTTTTTCTTATGGTCCAGCTATTGCAACTCTTAGAAATATTTTTAGTCTTTTAGGTCCTCTCTACAAAGGTCTAAAAGCCATTCTCCCCTCTTCTACCTTGCTAGACTACTTAACCCACATCCCTCTCCCTACCTCATCACCAACTCATTGCGCCTTTCCCTTCCTTGCTTTACCTACTCATTCTCGTCAAAGAATAGCGATTAGCCATCACAAGTAGACCTCACCCTCCATAGTTTTACCTTCAGATTGTGCATAACCTCTCATTAAAAAATTAACCCCCACCTCTTTCTTTGTATCTTGGTTGTACAATAGATGGATGATATTGACTCATTCATCGAGTTTTTTCTCGCTAGGTTATTAGAGGAGTGTTGACACAGGGGCATCTCTCTTGTTACTTCATGGACCTTCTCATCTTCTCTCTCCTTCTCAGTCCCTCTCCCATTCTCTGTTTCCCTCTCTCTCTCTCACCCTCTATCTCTTCCTTTCTCCTTCTTCGGTATTTAGGAAAGGGATGGTTTAAGATTGTCCCCTATTTATTGAGCTCCATCCTTTCCCCTCGTTTCTTCTTTTCCTCTCAAAATCTCATTATCTCTCTCACATCCATAAGAGAGGGATGGCATAGGGTCATCTTCTTGGTTTACTGAGATCCCTAAACTCCTCTCTGCTTCTCTCTTTGTCTTTAACTCTCCCTTCCCCCCTTAAATGAGCTTAAGCTTAGTTCCTTTCCTTCCATCTTTTTTCTCTCTAACTCCCTCTTTCTCTAACCCTCTCATTCTCTTGCTAGTTGTCTTTTCTCTCTAATTACCTCTTTCTCTCATCTTCTCTCTTTATTTCTCTCTCTAAACCTCTCTTCTCTCTCCATTCCTCCCTCATTACTATATTGTCCTTAGTCTAGGATCATTCTCTGCCTTCTTCTTAGTTCCCTCTCTAGCTTAACCCTTAATTCTTATGACCGAGATAGCCACCTTTGATCTGTATCCAACATCCTCAAATTTCTTTTTATTCTAGAATATCTTTTAGATTATAGAGTCAACTTAATTCTATGAAAGTAGATAACCATTAGAACATAGAGTAGGCTAGTAGAGTCTCTCACTCGAGTAAATTTTACTTCCTTATTTTCTTAAATTTAATTAACATGTTTGGAACATAGAAATCTAGGGTCAAGGTTGAGACATCAAATTCTCAAGAAATTAGAAAATTAGAAAAGTATTGATCACTTGTTTAAATTGACGAGGTTTACTTTCAAATTTTATTATGTTGAACTTAATTTTAAGTTGTTAAGTGCATTAAGTGGGCTTACAAATGGTGTTGATATATTTGATTAATAGTGCTATACCAATAGAGGTAAGAATTAGATATTTTACATATACACATAACATATAATACTAGTTAAGAGGAATAACTTACAAAAATTCTCATACATAATTATCTAAATTATTATAGAATATGTTTATCTCTTAATGAGTATGATATAGAATATCATATGATATTATTTTAATTTCTTGTGATATTAAATTACAGTAAGCATATCTAAATAAATAATAAAAAACCTAAAATTATGGTATTTGGATTAATCATGATACTGTAGATGGCCTTTAACAACATGACAACATGATTTACAAGCCACGTGCTGAAGTAGATGGCCTTAGCATGAGTAGGAATGTTATATATGTTTTATCAAGCATGAGATGAAGTTTGATGCTTGAGATAGTCGCACCATAGGTAAGAATACAATATTATATATTGCTAGTTTTAACTTATGAGTGATGTATACATGAGTTATGTATATTATTAAAGCTTATAATTTATCCATCTTACTTATGTACATGTAGGACTTTTACTATGTTGTTAACTTATATTATTGTTGTATTTTTTTCAAACTTATACGATATTTAGGTTCAGTGTTTGATTTGAAATTTGATAAGAGCAATAGTTAACAACTTATATTTGATACCGGAACCTTATATTTTAAACATATAAATTATCAATAAAATGTTTGGTTTATTATTTGTATTTGTTAGTTTTTAATTTTGGTTGAGAATTTAAAGCCTTGTATACTCTCGAGGATTATACCTTAGAATATATGCGGCTGCGTTATGTGGCCGACTCATTCAAGTGCTGAGTTCTAGGTGTGATTATTTTTATAATTTTTTTTGAGTATCTATTTGAGAGGCTTTATCTAAGTTCACCTCTCTTGATATAGTCATCCATAGATTTCATTAGAGGCACATTATTATATCATGAAATGAATGCTCCCACAACTTACAAGGAAGAAAATATCCTCCACTCCTTGAGAAACTAGACTACGACTAGTTGGATCATTGACACGCTAGATTGAGCAAATCATTCAAAGACTTTCGGTTGAATCGAAAATAGGGTTTGTTCTTATCCCAATACAAAGAAAACTTTATCAATCCCCAATTGGATTGGAATTACACAAACAACATAAAGCAAAAGAGAGTACTATCTTATTGGTAAAAGAAAGCTATAGTGGAAAAAATAATTGAGTATAAATAAAGTTCTCCAGCAGGGTGGAATACTTTGTTGCACTAGAAAACTAAGATATAAGGAGTTTATATATGCTTCTATTGAAAAATCAATGTGAATATAAGATAATTGTGTCAAGATATGACTTTCTTAAGATGCTGCCCGTTCTTTCGATACTTGATAGCTGCAAGAAAACTTAAGGCCAACTTAGCCAAGTCTAACCATCCAGCTTCCCCTCCCCACCCCCCCTGTTGGGATTGTTTCCAACACAGATTGTTTTGGAAAGAGGAATCAAGGTAGAAGGGATTTCACTCAAGAATAAAATTTTTCTATTACGTTTCATTAACCACATTACCATATAAATATTGTTTCTTGTTTCTACGGATAAGCATAATCCTCTTATGATCTTATCCATCTAAAACTATCCTATCAAATCATAAAAGATAGGCTCATTATTTAAAAAACTAACTCTAACAAACTAACAACCATTATCTTTTAACACTCCCCTTTAATGGTTGTTCTTGGATACCCATGAGATCTCTAAAGTGAATGAATTTCTCCTTGGGTAGTGCCTTGGTGAAGATGTCTGCAATTTGGTCTTCAGTCTTCACATACTTGACTTCAATTTCTTTTTCTTCTACCACATCTCTAATGAATGGTACTTGATTTTGATATGCTTGGTGCGGCTGTGATATATAGGATTCTTTGTCATAGAAATAGTAGATTTGTTGTCACATAGCAGAGTAGTAGCTTCTTCTTGCTTTTCACCCATATCTTCAAGTATTCTTCTCAACCAAATTATTTGTTGTGCTGCCAAAGTTGTTGAAACATATTCTGCTTCAGAAGAAGATAATGCCACTGTATCTTGCTTCTTGGATGCCCAAGATATGATACCTGATCCATAAAAGAATGCATATCCTGATGTGCTTTTCATGTCATCAATACTTCCAGCCCAATCACTATCACAAAACCCAAATAACTTCACAATATCATCCTTGTTTCTGTCATACATGATCCCATAATCTTTAGTACCTTTGATGTATCTCAAGACTCTTTTTGCTTGTCCAAAGTGAATATTACTTGGCTTTTGCATAAATCTGGAAAGTAAACTTGATGCAAACATTATGTCTGGCCTTGTAATTGTTAGATATAATAAGCTTCCAATAATGCTTCTGTATAATTGTGCATTTGCTTCACCACTTTCATCTTCTTTCATCAACTTATCATTTACCACAAAAGGTGTTTCCACACTATTGCAATTTTTCATGTTGAATTTCTTGAGAATGCCTTCTACATACTTCTTTTGACTGATAAATATACCATCTTTTCTTTGACTATTTCAATTCCCAAAAAATAATGAAGCAAACCCATATCATTCATTTCATATCTTCTCATCATATCATTTTTGAAAGTCAAGATCATATTCTCATTGTTACCAGTAATAATTAAATCATCAACATAAAGAGAGACAATGAGAATATCATTACCTTGCTTCTTCACATAAAGTGTTGGTTCACTTGGACTTTTTAGAAAACCTTTTTCATTGAAGTAGGTGTCAATTTGAGAGTACCATGCTCTGGTGCTTGCTTCAGCCCATATAATGCTTTCTTCAACTTGTATACCTTGTTTTCTTGACCTTTGATGATGAAGCCTTGAGGTTGTTCAACATAAATTTCTTCTTCTAATACTCCATTCAAGAATGCAGACTTTACATCTAGTTGATGTAGTTTCCAACTTTTATTAGCTGCTATAGAAATAAGAGTTCTAATTGTATCATGTCTAGCAACAGGTGCAAAAGTTTCTTGATAATCAATACCAGGTAATTGAGAGTATCCCTTTGCTACTAATCTTGCTTTGTGTTTTGAATGGTGCCATCTGGATTGTGTTTTGTTTTGTAGATCCACTTCAAGCCAATGACTTCCTTATCACTTGGTTTCTTCACTAATTCCCAAGTTTTGTTCTTCTCAATCATATTGATTTCTTCTTGCATTGCCTTGTTCCACACTTCTTCATGCATAGCATTTTCATAAGTTTCAGGCTCAATCATGCAGAAATTACAAGAAGCATAAATGTCACTTAACCTTCTCATTTTTATAGGAGTAGAACTTGAAGATGGACTTGAACTTGAAGTAGTTTGTGGTGAACCTTCAACCTCATTTTCTTCATTTTGAGCATCATGAATTTCTTCATCAAGAGGAATAATATTTTCTTCAACTTTCTTTTGCTTCCAATCCCAAGCAACTTTCTCATTGAAAATAACATCTCTTCTTATGATCACTTGATTTTGCTTCAAGCTGAAAAGTCTGTAACCTTTTGATTTAGAACTGTATCCAACAAAGATACATTTTTCACTTACTTCATCAAGTTTATGTCTCCTTTCCTTTGGAATATGTGCATAGCACACACATCCAAAGATTTTGAAATGCTTCACTGAAGGCTTTCTACCATGCCAGGCTTCAAATGGTGTCATATTTTGAAGAGCTTTTGTTGGACATCTATTCATCAGATAAACTGCTGTATTTACTGCTTCTGCCCAATAAGAATTTGGAAGGCCTTTGTCTTTGAGCATAGATCTAGACATCTCAACAATAGTACGATTCTTTCTTTCTGCAACACCATTTTGCTCTGGTGTATAGCTAACAGTCAATTGTCTTTGTATACCATCATCTTCACAAAATTTCTCAAATTCATTTGAATTGTATTCACCACCTCTATCACTTCTCAGCACCTTGATATAATGCCCACTTTATCTTTCCACATGATTTTTAAACTTCTTAAAGATAAGAAATGCTTCTGATTTATGTCTCATAAAATATACCCATATCATCCTTGAATAGTCATCAATAAAAATAATGAAGTAGATGTTACCTGCATGAGAAGGAGTTTTCATAGGCCCACATATGTCAGTATGAATAAGCTCCAATGGTGCTTTGGCTCTCCATACATGCTCTTTTGGAAATGCCTCTCTATGTTGTTTTCCAAGTGCACATCCTTCACAAGGTTCTTCCTTGTCATGTATTGCTGGTAGACCATACACCATATTCTTTTGATATAAACTTCTCAAACTTTGAAAATTCAAGTGCCCAAACCTTTTGTGCCATAACCATGACTCATCATTTACCTCCATCTTCCATGCAGCATCCTTTGCATAGTGCAAAATAAGAGGAAAACTTCTATTTTTCTCCATCTTGATATTTTTCATAAGTTGCTTTTTCATCCCTCTGTCATATAACTTGCAAACATTATTTTCAAAGTGTACCATATGCCCATGCTCAATCAGCTGTCCAACACTCAAGAGATTTTGCTTCAAATCTGGAACAAGTAAAACATCATGAATGAATTTTCTTCCTTTCTTGGTATTGATTTCAATTGTGCCTTTGCCTCTTGCTTGGACTATTGCACCATTTCCCATCTTCACTTGTGAAATTGAAGAACTGTCAATATTCACAAAAATAGACTTGTCACCAGTCATGTGATTGCTGCAACCACTGTCAAGATACCACATATTATTACTTTGCTCTTCTGCAGTTTGACATGCATATAGTGTGCTTTGCTGACCTTCATTTTCTTCTGAGAAGTGTGCTTGTTCACTTGCTTTGTATCTGCAATCTTTTTGAACATGTCCAAACTTTTTGCAATTATAACATTGGGGTTTTTCCTAAACCAGCAATCTTTTTCAGCATGAGAAGACCTTTTACATATATTGCACCTTTGTTGAGTGCTCTCATCATATTGCCTTTTTGAAAAATTATTTCTTTGCATTTCTCTACCTCTTCCTTTCATATTTCTTCCTCTTCCCTATTTTGGTTTTCACCTCTGAATGACTCTCTTTTGACTGGAGCATGACTAGATGATTCTTTTTGAGAATTTTTATTTGCCTAAACAATCTTTGCTCATGAGCTTCAAGAGATCCCATTAATTCATGAACACTTAATTCAGAAAGATCTTTAGATTCTTCAACAATTGCAACTATTGTATCAAATTTTGGAGATAAACTAGCCAAGATTTTCTCACATATTCTTCGCTCGGTGATGGTTTCACCATAGCTCTTCATTTGATTAACAGTCTCCATGATTTTGGAGAAGTAATCCTTTAATTTTTTATTTTCTTGCATTCTCAAATTATCTAATTCTCTTCTTAGAGTTTGAAGTTTGATAGCTCTTACCTTTATGTTGCCTTGAAATTCCTCCTGCAAGATATCCCATGCCTCCTTTGATTTGGTGGCTCTAATAATTCTGGAAAAATTTCTCAGATACAGCTTGTTGGATAAAGAACAAAGCTTTGGCATCCTTCTTTTTGTAGTCCTTCAGTTGCTCCTTCTGATTATTTGTTGGATTAACTGGGTCTTCATACCCGTTCTCAACTAGATCCCATACTTCTTGTGAAATAAAAAGGGTTTTCATCTTGATGCTCCAATAATCATAATTTTCTCATCAAAAATAGGAATAGAAGGTTGGTGGATATTCATACCAATATTGTTGGGAGTTGCCATGAATTTTTTTTGTAGCAATTTTTTATTCACGGCAACAGATCTTTGGCATTAACGTCCACCTATCAAAGGGCTTTCCTTCTTGCTTCAAGAACAAGAAAAAATTCTAACGGCTGCCGGCAACAAAGAAACTTCCGTAAAATCTTGGCCCTCTTTTTTTTTTTTTTTTTAACCAGAAAAGACTCAGCTGTTCCTAACGCCAAAGTTTTTTTTTGAAAGTAGACGCTAAAGAAACGGTTGATTGGAAGTCAAAGGGGCAGTCAAACCTTGTTGTTGCTTGGAAGGAGGGAAGCCTAGACTTGTTATGGTGCACGGCTTCTTGAGATGGTGGAATCAATGAAGAAGGTCGCCTTGATGGAGGGCTGACTCTGGAAGAGCGGAACCCTGAAAGGTCACAAGACTTGACGGAGGTCTGACTTTGGAGGAGCGGAACCTGCTTTCGGTGGGCTGAATGTGATCGGGACTTCACCAGAGATCCAAGGAGGAAAAAAAATCAGACCGTTTCCCCTCCTTGGCCCCTCGCCAAAATAACGGCAGCAACGTCTTCTAGAGGCTGCAGAATCGTGGCCCTACTAGCAGCAATGTTATCCAAGAGCTTCCGCTGGCGCTCTCTTCCAATAGACTCCACGTGATGATTGCATGAAGATTTTTTTTCAACGGGATGAGGATTTTAATGCGGTGGTTTGATTCTAAGCAGTGCAATAGATTTGATAAGGCGATGGATGTTGACGCGTGGAAGGGAAGGACCGCTGGCGTTGGTCTTCTCGTCTTCCTCGCCGTCACCAAACTTTCTTCTCACGGCCGATCGTCCCACCTCTTCAAGGATGCGATTTTCTTCGAACCAGGCTCCGATACCAATTTTGTTGGGATTGTTTCCAACACAGATTGTTTTGGGAAGAGGAATCAAGGTAGAAGAAGGGTTTTCACTAAAGAATAAAAATTTCTATTACGTTTCATTAACATTACCATATAAATATTGTTTCTTGTTTCTACGGATAAGCATAATCCTCTTATGATCTTATCCATCTAAAACTATCCTATCAAATCATAAAAGATAGGCTCATTATTTAAAAACTAACTCTAACAAACTAATAACCATTATCTTTTAACACTCCCCTTTTTTTTTTTTTTTTTTTCTTGCGTCCCTAGGCTGGTCAACTAGAGTAGGCATTACTTATTGCTTCTAGCTAAACTAGGCCTTGCATTCCACCCCTCATAAAAATTTTCATCCTCAAAATTACTTCATGTCTTCTTCCAACCCTTGAGTAGGTTTTTTTTATAGAATAATTAATCCATTATACTTTTAACATAAATGATACAATCCTTCGAGACATAATTGGTTAATCTTTATTATCCATAATTCATTTAGGTGCTATTTGATATGGTGGATAAGGGGATATCCAGGGAATATCCCTCTTATCCCCAAATGCTATAGCTACAGGGGATAATGCTAAAAAAGTTTAACCAGAGGGGATAACTCATGTTTAACCATGGGTTATCCCATGAACTTATTCTCTAGGGAACCCAGGAATAACTAAAGTTATCCCTTGATGGCAGACTTGTAATTTTAAAAAGGTGCTTATTCCCTCAGCTATTCCATGGATAAATGTTATCCTGTATATTTATCCAGAGATAGCCCATAAGGTATTCTGCATACATCAATCCTTCTAGACATAAAGGAATTTCACCTAGAATAGATTCCATCCCTGCCCCCACTCCTCTCCTCTCTCTTGTAGAATAGAAGATCCACTACGCTTCAGAGTTCAGCTATGGTTTTATTTTTAATATTTTTCTTGAAAATCAGGCTTCAATCTTAGCCATCCAAGGTCACCATTCAAGCCTTCAGCCCTTGCATAATATTTTCATGTCCTCGATGGTATCATCCACATACGGCTGGAAGTATTCTTAAAAAAGGGCATGCATTTTACCTTCACTTTCCACAATATCGTATGATATATTTCTCTGCAAGGTCAAGAATTCTTCATAAGATGGCTAGCTGTTGTTACTCGACAAACAGGGTACCGTCCTGTATCATATCAAAGTCAACAGATTGGAGTTCACTTCCAGATGACTGTTATTCCTACAGGACCTATGAGCTGGAAGGTTTTCAATTGCATCTTTGTGACACTATGGAGGCACACCCTTGTACCCTGGCCTTTTGTCTGTTGCTGTGGCCGAGAGGCTTGAACAACAACCATGACATCTTTTAATGGGTTAAGATCTTCTCCTATATATCATGGCTAGAGAAGTTCATTACTCATCCTGTTTGGACTCCATTACTTTATTTTGCCTGGTACCGTCCCAGCTCCTGCAGGACCCGCCTCTCCTCAAGGTGTTGCTATTTGCCGGGCTGGATGCAATGACCCAGATTTTCTGAATGCCCTTGCCATTTTTGCCTCAACTTGTCTCCTTGCAAACCCATTTACTTGCCTTCAGCCTCATCATATGTCGTGACAAATTTTGCCAGCCTTGTGCATTTCCATCAAAGAATGCAATTAATTCAAGCTGAAGTTCTCTTCTCCTGCGTGCCACATGTGTTGTTTAGAAAAGACCAGTCCAAGTTCCATCACCCCAGACTGCCAGGTGGCCCCTGGTTTGATGCTGGCTTGTGTTTGCCTATATTTGCTATCGGATCCTTTATGAAACAAGTTTTACGTGTATATAATTTTACACTTCATCAAATACTTGGGTAGTGTTTGGCTTCCCAAAAATTATTCTTGATAAATATACATAATATCATTTGTCCAAGAAATAGCTGAGGGAATAAGCACATTTACAAGTCTGCCATCAAGGAATAACTTTAGTTGTTCCTGGATTCCCTAGGGAATAAGTTCAGGAAATAACCTATGGTTAAATATGGGTTATCTCCTATGGTTAAACTTTTTCAGACATATCCTTTCTAGTAATAGCTTTTGGGAATAAGAAAGAATAGTAATTAACACATATCGATCACTTGAGTGTGAGGCACATGAGTTGCTTGTTAAGCCAAGAAGTTGATGAGAAATTGCATCTCAGTTTCGATTAAAACTAAATTATAATATTGGTGGCGGTGGGGTAGGGATCTAGCAATAACAATATCACTAACTAGCTAGATGAGTGATATTGTTATTGCTACTCGTCTTTGGTTTAACGATTTCCAATACGATCAAAGAATTTTTTTTTTTTTTTCAGGAGCTTCTTATAATTTACGGTTCACCAGACGAGGCATCCATGATGGACCCTGTGAACTTATAATGCATTTTGTTGGCATACCAAATATGCTTGGCTCGAGCCCCCGTTGAAGAATTTAATTAGTTCAAGGATTCACAGCGAAAACTTCATGGAGAAAACTCATAAAGGCAAACAACCATAGTGTTGCTGTAAAAATCTGCTTTTCAACTCGAGTGCAATTCGACTCTGAATCTAAACACTAATCTTTCGTCCGAGTAGAACCTGCAAGACAGTCCTCGCGCAGAGAGTGTTGAAGGCGGCCCTCTGCGGAAGACCCTTCGACGCTCAAGTCAGTAAAGATTCACAGCAAGCAGATACGAGGAGAAGGCTCTCGCAGAAGAGTTCCTCGAGAATGGCTTCTCTGGGAGCATGGGGAGCTCTGCTCAAGCTTCAATGGAGTTTTTTTTTTTTTTTTTTCAGTGAAAGAGTGAGCACACCTAGAAGACTTATATATAGGCTGTCAGGGTGATGCAAACAACTACCTGATTCCTTGAGCGTGCCACTTGGGGTCCGAAATCGTTATGATTCGAATCTGATTTGAATCAAGTTTGTTACGAGATTGGTAGCTTCCGAATCTGGTTAGTTAGAGAATCAACGGTTAAGGAGGTTAGCTTGTGCGCTTTGAGATTCGGTGACTCGAAGGCTTTAGGTTACATCTGGCATTATCTAGCTTTTTTCCTTTTCTTAGGGCAGTCAGAGGCCCATGTGGTTGAAATCTTACCGAATTATCATGGATCTGAATTCTCCCATGCTTGGTTCCGCAGAGGTTCGGGGTATCTCGGTTTGGCCGAAGTATAAGGATAGCTCGGCCTGCCGAGGCACATGAATAAATCGGTCCGGCCGAGGTATGAGAATAGTTCGGTCCCGCCGAGATATGAGAATAGTTGAGAATGGCTTGGTCTGAGAATAGCTTGATTTGAGAATGGCTCGGTCCGAATGGCTCTATCTTGCCGAAATATATCGATTATGTTCTTTCTATATGTGACAGTTGATGGATCAAAAATCAAAGACGATCTCGATCTTTTTGTTATATACATAAATATTAATGTGATAATGATTTTACTCTTCATCACATGGCATGGCCCTACTGGGAGAAGTGCCCACCACCTTCGCCCGTCATCGTTGGTTGGCAGTTCCAGATTAGGGTAGAAGAAGTGAAGCGGAATTGACCACAGCTAGCTTACTCCTTTTTCCTGTGCCGACCCGTTGCCCGTAAGTTGGCGAGAAAAAAAAGAGGAATAAAGTGGAGGAGAGCATTTGTTGGCTGATATTTAGACGCTGTTCTCTCCGAATTGTTGACGCAAGGGCAGCATCTAACCATATTGAGGAATGCCGAGTGTATTGACTGACAGCTCCTCTAAGGTTCAAGAACGCTAGAATGATCAGATGGTAAAAAGAACGCTAGGTTGCAAACCGCCATTATGGATGAAGCAATTAATTTGGAAGAGGGAATGGGGCAATGGCGAAACAACCAGTCATGGTCGTACCGTTGGGCTTCAAGTCAATCAATATTAAATTTTATATTTAAGTTTTGAAAGGTGATGATCAAAGATTTAACATTGGAAGTTTAGTGAAAATGTATTATTTTAAACTTTTAGCTTTATACGAGCTTCCAAACCTTTCGGTATATAATTAATAAATGACTCAACATATCCATGTATAAGTCCTTACGTGCTCGATCTCTTCATTTTAAGCTCTCGCAGATTCAACGGGCTAACCATCTATTTCCAATTAAATCTAACAAAAGATCAATCCATGAATTAAAAAGAGTTTAGATATTTATATCATGCCAAAAAACTTAAATAATATTGTATTCTTTTTTGAGTAAAATTAATTTTGAGTTTTTACTAATAGTATTAGAGTAATTTAATCGATGATCCACATGGACAAGGATAGAATACAACAAAAGGCTCATTTAGTTAATTGATCATAGATCAATATTCATTGTTGTGCTTAAAATTGATTTGATTTATGATAGAATTTGAGCCCTTAACTGCTAGAAGTTAAATAAAAAAAAATGTATATAAGGGTTCTATTGGATCTGTGTTTAATCTCACATTGGTAATAAGTTGGTGAGATGCTGAGAACTACATGGCTAAAGAACTCATACCCGATCATATGTCTTCGTTTGTGGTCCATGCAACCTCGTGAAACTCGATTGAGCCTGTCGAGGACCATAAATTTCATGTTCTTTCTTTGCATGATGACGGTCTAGAAAAATAGTACATCTTAGTTTGGGAGTACATCTGTCAGACTCGGAATTGATGGAAGTTTGGTGGGAAGTTGGCCATGGTAGAAGGGACGAGACCCAGTCAGTAAACGGCACCATCTTGTATTCTGAAAGTTGATGGCCAACTTTGCTCACTGACTTAAAGGTTGTGGGAAGGAAAAGGCCTTCTCTCCCTTACCCGAGACCACAAAAGGAAGCCTTCCATTTCCTCCAGCCAATCTTTTGACTTTGTTCCACACCTACTCTCACACAGCAAGCAGGAGGAGGGTAATGAAGTCAATTTTTTATACGTATTTGACAAGGCAATCTATCTTTTTCTCGTTGATTTGAGGTTTTCCCGTTTTCCTGCTCCTTAATTTCCGAGTGCTCTTATTTTTTAACAAAATACTCCCCTTTATCCGTAGATACGGCTTAAAAAAAGGGAGAGCAGTGTTTTAAAAATTGAATCGGACCGACCGATCCAATCAAAAATTGATTATTAGTTTGATCTGATTTTATTATTAAAGTTAACTTTTATATGACCCGATAAAAATTAAAAAAATTTGTTGAACCGGCCATGTTTCAATCGATCCAATCTGATTTTTAATTTTTTAATTTTTATTATATTTTTATTTTATTATTTTATATTATTAAATTAAAATTTAATTATAATATTATTTGATCCGACTAAATTGATTCTTCCGATTGAACCAATTAACTCGTGATCCAAATGTTAAGCCAATCCATTATCCGATCCAATTTTTAAAACATCGAGGGAGAGCAACGAAAACACATGTTTAGCTGACGCCTTTGTCATCTCAGCTACGTGGCATGCACATTTTGTAGTGCTAACGAGAAACCAAGGTTAACGACTGTTATAATAGTTTTAGAGGACTTCCCTTATGTCAACATACCAATTATATAAACTTAAATAATGCCTTTCTTTTTAGAAGAAAAATAAATAATGGCTGTTGTTGAATTGCTACCATATTACAGTTTAGCTAAGATTATGTTCCAATTATTTATTTCATTATTATCTTAGTTAATTATCCTTATAATCCAAGCTAGAATGGGTTCTTTGTCTCTTAGGAGGGCATAATAGAAGTTGAGATTGATAAATGTAGACAAATTATTTTAAATAAGCAACTAATATAATATTTTTATTTGAGTTTGAAGAGTAGTCTTTGGCTTTTATATAAAAAGTTCTTGTGACTTATTAGAAGTTGAATGCCTACATTATCAGATAGATTTTGTAAAGCATTCTCATAGTAGAAGCTGAGAATTTAGATCCAATTTTTATAAATTTTATTTATTAATAAAATAAAATTATATTTTCTTTTTAAACCTATCTTTCTCAATTTTATTCTTCTGATATATAGTTTCATTCTATATTAGTTTTAGTTCTTCTTCTTAATTATATGGTCCAGTCGGTTTAATTTCACTGATGATTTTGTCATTTTATATATCATCAGGCAATTTATAGATTTCTATACATACCTATTTGATAGTCCTCAACTAGATAAAGATAGAAAAATTATGTTTTCTTTCCTATAATAATAATAGATAATAAAAATTGAAGGGATTTTATTATTTTAGAGATTAACATAATTACTAAAATCTCTATAGAAAAGGAGAGATGAGTAAGCCTCATCTGCCCTTTCTCCGATATATTTTGTCACAACCTAGTACATCACCTAAAAACATTAGTTTAAAAATATTATTTAGACTCGTTGATCCTTTATAAGTATCAATGATTTTCTTAATATATAATTATTATAGGATTAAATACTTATTAGCATGGGACCTCACATACTCCTCTTATTTAAACCATCCTTATTAGCCTAAGGATCCATGTTAAATCAATATCCAAATTTAATCAAATCCAATTTCAATTATATAGCATCCTTTCATCCATGTGTCATGATGAGTGTTTAGTTTTATATCGGTTATATATTGAAAAGATCTTGAATACTCATATAGAATAAAGGAGCTCAAATAATACTTTTTGGCTAGCTTTTTGGATAAGATTTTGAGTTGTAACAAATAGTATAAAAGTGGATCCGGTCCATATTGCATATGAATTAAGAGACATTACGGATGAGCTTTAATAGTTATGATTAAATTCAATTAGATTTATATGTGAATTTAAATATCAACATTTGACCTAACAAGGATGTCAAGACTTAAATGGAGGAGTATACGAGAACCTATGCTAGTAAGTATCTAGTCTCACATTAATGATGTATCAGAAAGATTCTAGTACTTATATATAATTAAGAACTAAAACAATAAATTCTTGCTGATCTTTTGGGTGAGATTTCCTCTTATAGTATATTTTATCTTTGTCCACATCATCATTAATGTTGCTATTCTAAGTGGCTATATTGATGGCAAACTTTATCTTCTCATCTAATATATGTTTGTGAGAATTAGATACAATGTCACTATCATCAAACACTCAATATTTAATCACAATTAACTACTATAGGCCATTGAGTAGGTACATTTTCTTGTAAAATTGGTCTTTTGCATCGTATTTGTTAGTTCAGGTTATTTGAAAATTGATTAAATTTTGTTTACAAGAGAGAGGAAAAAAAATAATGAGCCTCACTATGACTACATGATCACTTTTTAGTATATTAAAATATTCGATAAATGACATGAGGCAATGTCAACATGTATGCATTAACCAAATAGCACTCCACTATACCTACTTTGTTTTGACATTGTTTTTACTTCCTACAAACATAAAAAAGTAAAAAAAACCTCCTACATGAGTTTTTTCTCCTCTTTTCTGTTTCTTTTTCCTCCTTTCACTCTTCCTCTCTCTCTTTTAGCCTTTTCCTTCTTTTTCTCTCTCTCACATGCATGCACGCGTGTGGAATAGTTCTCTTAACTATTTTGGATTCTTCTCATTTCCTCTTGAAAAAAGAATATACCTACTTTTTCATTTATGGTAGATGCCTTATAATCCATTCTCCTTCTCTCTCGTTTAACTTTTGCTCTCTCTCTCTCTCTCTCTCTCTCTCTCTCTCTCTCTCTCTCTCTCTCTCTCTCGTGCATGAACACATATGTAGAATGACGTCATTTCATTCTCTTAATTATTTGAATCCATCTCATTTTCTTTTGGAAAAAAAACAAACCTAACTTTTCATTTATGGTAGAGTACTTACCTTATAATTTGTGAGCTTCCAATGACCCAAGCATTTGGCAACTCGCAAGAAGATGTGCATGCAGTAATAAGAATTTACACCATTAAGTGTGCATTCTTGAGTTGCATGTTTTATCCATGTTTTGCATATCTCAATGAATGAAAGTACTAATTATTTTAAATGTGTGCATACTCATAATGGATCGATTTGTTTCACTATGTGTAACAAAGATTATTTGTCTATATATTTATGCATATCAAATAGTTTAAATTTGTGCAATTAATTATTTAAATTAAACTACTTATCAAATGTATGTGGTCAAATCATATTAAAATACTCGTTAAATGCATGTAGACTAGATATGTTCATTGATACTAAGGCCCATTTTCCTTTCTCATTCTCAAGAGTGGGCAATTTTATTGGAGGTCTCATTCCTTAGTGCCCAAATTAATCATAGGGATTAATAGGGGATCCCTAGCTAGTTCATTGAAAACTTTTTAGTTAACCACTTAAGCCTCTCTACATGCCACGTCTCAATCCATAAACTAGGTCTCCTATAATTTCTAGGATTTCATCTCGGACTTTTGGAGCAGTGTCTTGTATTCAGTCCAGTTATTTGAAGTTGGAGCACGACACTACAAGTTCATCAATCAAAGAGGAATCCTATGTCCATGCTAGGGCGGTGGCTCCATTTAAAGTGTAGATATTTGCTTGGCTGGCTAATATGAAGTCATGGCAGGGAAAGGATGGAGAGTCCAACGTGGTTGTTCTCTTTGTAACTATCTAAAAGAAACTACTGCTCATTTGTTTTTCAGCTGCAGCTTTACTAAAACCATATGATCCAATCATGGTGGGAATCAAAGGTAGGACATTCATACCTTCTTGACCTTTGGTTGAATTAGAGAAGACAATATGTCCCCCAGAAGGCTGAAGAAAGGATGGGATCAGTTTCATCTTAGACATTTCTTAGATCCTCTGGAACGAGAGGATCAACCACGTTTCAAGAAATCTTTGGGTCTTACTGAAGTTTGTCATCGAATACAACAGCAAACTTGATGTAACTTTGGCTCTCCCTTTTCCTCGGTTGGGGTTAAGAACGTGTTCGGTTAGGGGTTCTTTTCCATAAAGGAAAAAAAGAGTTGAGTCATCTTGAATTTGTGTATCATATAGTATAATACCAGGGGTAATTCCATCTTGGCCGATCTTTCAATTTTAACAAACACACACGAGAGAGAGAGAGAGAGAGAGAGAGAGAGAAGAAGAAGAAGAAGAAGAAGAAGAAGAAGAAGAAGAAGCAGCAGCTGATCTTATGCATCTTAAAAATGATTATGACTGTTCTTGCGAAGTACCCATGTGATGAGCATGGGCAGTTGTTTATCCTATCTATTTATTAGATTTAGGATTAAGTTACTTCCAAATTGGATGATAGAGATCTTATAATTTTTGTCATTGAAAGCGGTATACCAAGTTACATCCTTTTTAAATTAGGTGAATGGTATTATATATGATAGCGGTTTGAGTTATTTATGTCTCCTACAATCTCTAAATTTCTTAGACATCAAGAGCCACATGTGCTTCGAAGACTCCTAAGTTATTTATCAAATAGTCAAAAACTAAATAATTTAAATAATATAAAATAACATTTATTTTTAATTTTTAAATCACATATTTTTTGATGTACAAACAATTTAGAGGCATTATATCATATCTAATAACTTAAATTATTTATTTAGTTTTCTATCATATAATTTAAAAATAATATAATTAACTTTATAAGAGTTAGATGAGGTTTAATGTGATCCTAATTGTATTTACTAAATGAGATCCTAGTTAACTTCTTTCTCCACACTATCTCCATATCTTGAGAGTCCGGCATCCCGATTTCTCATATATATATATTCACGTATCAAATGGCCTTGAGTACGTTTGACAGACATCTCAAGAGTTTCCATCGTATATAACAAAAGATATAGAATCCATTTCCGTAGCATTTTCCCTTCTGTTCTCTATTGATTGGTCAATGAAACTTCATTCTTTTTTAATAGCTCTATGCAAGAAAGGAAGAAGAAACCATCTAAAGCTACGAGTGTTTTTTATCACACAATTCCAATCCTAAAATTATACAATTCAAACTAGACTTTCACAAGTATCACTCAATATAATTTTTTTAAAAAGCAAAATAACTCCATATATATTACAAAAGCATTCATGATCACGTACAGTTGAGAAACAAACACACTGCATTACAAGGCAACCACCATTCTTGCTAATAAAAAGCTAGCCTAGGTAATTCCAAAGTGTTTTCCAACTATTCGAACCACATGATTTTAAGTGGTGATGCTGCCACTATTATTTCAGATGAAAAAAAGAGAGTGAGAGTACTTAACCCCTGATGAGAGGTAGACCGATGGCTGTTACGATCAACGTAGAAGGGACCCCAAAAACAATATGGCCCCAGAAGGTAAGAGTGTACCCATAGTGCTGTGATCGCCGTGCCTGCTCGCAAACGATCAAGTTTGCGGCCGAGCCGAGGAGGGACAGGTTGCCAGCCACCGTGCTCACCCATGCGAGTATGAGCCATGCCTTCATCTCAGACCCCGGAGACACTGCTGCTGCTGATCTCGCCACCTGAGCTCCCATCAGTAGCACTGTACCAACATTTACTCAGTAGATTAGATTGTGCCAATGAGAGCTCTCTCTCTCTCTCTCTCTCTCTCAACGCACGCTCTCATTTAAAGTCTCACTGCTGTAGTTTGTATTTTTGACATTTTGGACTGCCAGATTGTCAATTTCTAGGTTGGTGTGGGAGAAACTGGGCACACTTGTGGAAGTGTAGGTTCTTTCAATAAGAAAATGAGAGGGAATACAACTTTTGGGAAACTTCATCTAATTTCATGGGCATATTTATATCTAGATGTGTTTAATAATGATAGAAAAACTAAAAGATATTTGCAGTCAATTTACTAAGAGTCAATCCAATGATTATACATTCAAACTAGACTTTCAAAGAGTGTGAATCAAGAGTGCATTACCTTTTTTTAAACTTAAATGACTCAAGCAATGTTCACCATATATATCAGCAAATTTGTGATAGATGAAATGTACACTGGATTCTTAGCTAGAGCAGACAAACATACACACAGAATGACTACAAGTTACCATATGGCCTTGACAACACTTGCTTGTAGATAATGCAACTAGAGCTAGGAGTATACCAAAGGTTATCCAAAATTTGAACTCCGAATATCTTAGAATTTGCTGAGTGTGACTTTGGATGCTCCAATATCAGGTCGGCTATTTCAGACATAAGTAAGTGTTTAAGATTTTGAGTAGAACTAGCATAGAGTGAAGATTCTTCATACTTCAATGCCAATAAGACATCAAGGGTCAGATTCCATGACCTGGTGCCGTACGATCAACGAAGGGAGAAATGTATCCCCTTTATGGCCCAGAAGGTTTGAGATCGTGTACCCATGAGATGCTGAGTGAATCGCCGATACGTCGCATTAAGTGCGATCAAGTTTGCGGCCAATGGCAAGCATTTTGATCACGGCCATGGCTTACCACAGGCTTTGCCAGCCACCACGATAGTTGTTGCCGTCATCTCTTTTGTTACTATATGCCAATTGAAATTGATCTTTTGCCTCCACCTTGGATTGAAGTATTTGCTCTGTATTATGTGCTTTTGCATCTCATGAATTGAAGTTTGCCCATCAACGCATTGATGGAGAGTGTATCAACATCATTAGCTTCTTCAATGGCGACAACAAATGCGATGTTAAAGACCGAAGCTCGATTTCTCTTCAATTGGTTTACAATAACCAATATCCGAGAGAAGTAGTCAAATAATGGTGGTGACTTCAAATAATTGAAGCCGGATTCGCCATCCCAAGCTTGATTTGCAGAGGTTGCAAATGTCACCTCATCTAAAGCTTGATATAATTGGAACAAATTCTTAAAGTATGATTGTATGTAGGCTCGGTGTAGCCATCCCATAGATCTTGTGAGCCCTTCATTTGGATCAATTCCCTCTCCTTAGTAAGCTGCAATCGCCATCTCCCTCTCCTCTCGCTCACCACTTGTTACAAGGTCTGACATTCTTTCTGAGAGGGAATACAACTTTTGGGTTCATGGGTAGATGTCCTTTCATATGAATACATGTATAGAAAAACTAAAAGACATTTGCAGAAAATTAAGAGTCAATTTCTAAGAGGATCTTGGTCCCATGAAGCCTTTGGCAGTGACTTCCTTTCTCCCAAGAAGTCTTTGGTTGTTTTCAAGAGTGCATTAAAACAAGTGGGAGCCTAATCATGGTCAGTTTTAGCTTGGTGGCAACTTTGGGTTCTTGAAAGAAACTTAAGATCAACAGTCACATATCATTGCCTGGTGATGGTGTCATTTGAGAAGTGGTTAGCATAGACATCGAGGGCTTAAAGCAAGGACAGCTTAGCTTGGTCACCTGATGACTTTATGAGGTGGTGTAAATATTTCGGATGGAAAGGTGAACAGGAGTGTGAAGCCGTGATGTTTTCTTCTTGTTGCACTGGGCTTTTATGAGCTGCTGGCTATCTTTGTATCATTATCTAATTTTGGATTCAAAAAGGTATGATGAACTAAAGGACATCTGAATTTGTTTTACAAATACTGCAACTCCAAGGGGACAGTTTGGTGCGTCTGTGATGTAGATCTTGAGGACAAGTTTTATGAGGACGGCGGGATGAAGCTGACAATTTAACATATAAAAAATGAAGGCTTGGAGGTTTGTAACTTTAATGCTATCGATTAGTTGTTATTGGATAACTGAAAGAAAGACTGCTTGACTTAATTCTTTAGGAGTGAAGGTGGGATCAGGTGTGTGCTATTCTAGTTTCATTACAGTTCATGGTTAATAAAAGTTGGCACTTTTCGAGCTATCGTATTGATGTAGATGCACGCGAGGTGTGATTTGGATTGGGCTCAACTGGAATCTCATGGGCTCAAACTGCCTTTTAGGTTTGATTGGGTTTGAGCTTAAACCTAGTCCACTGTGGCCCAACCCAGTGAATACCAATTGAAGGTTTGTTATTTGGAGCAATAAGGTGGTCATCTGCCACCATTCTTAATGGAGTAGGAGACCTCTCCCACGGAGGATTAGGTGCCGACTTGTTGGTGACTCAGAGATTTCTTAGAGGCACACCCAAGCCCTTGTATCTTTACAGAAATATTAAATCTTTTATTTCTTTTAAAGAAATAATCAATCTCCTTTAAAAAACTGGTGATTGTCTTACAAGGAACTACTTCTGTATGACCCTAATCCCATTCTAAAACTATAAGCCATCTGCAAGAAATGCATTGGTGCATGATATCGATAGGACAAGGAACCAAATTATTAACTAATTCAAAAGGCTTGACTGGCTACTTATTACTACATATACTCAATCATCCTACTTTCTTCAGAACCTTTTTCCACAGTTTTCCACCTTTATTTTCAAATTGTCTTAATATAATACTATATCAAAAAAATTGAAACACTAAGATGACATGATCCATGTGTTATGTCTAAGCAATTTACTGCTGTATTTGAAGGCAGACTGCATATAAAAAGTTGCAGCATCTAATCTATGACTATGGTATGCATTTATATGTATGACAAATAAGTAGTTGGAGGAAGTAGAAGAGAAGTGAAAGCTAGCCCACCAGTAGGAACGTTTGATGCAACATTTGAGAGCAGCAGTATTACAAGGGAGAGCACTGCCACTCCGCCAGCATGGTTGATGCGTGCGTAAGGCTCCAAGGCATTCCACAAAGCACTTGGTATCCCAGTTCTGTTGAATCCATCGACAGTTATGAACATTCCACAGAAGAATATCAATAGCGAATATGACACCTGAGAAATTATTCAGAAGAAGGCTCTCGTCAGAGTTGCTGCATAACTTCTTTTACAATTCTTTTACAACCTATATAGACTTCACACAATCTAAACTTCAGTTACTATGTCAATCAAAACTGGTCAATTTTGAGCCAATGACTAACATGAAAAAGAAATAGAAAGTTCCATATCCCTATTTCCATCTTGTCTTTCAGTATATACAAAAGCAAAACCCAACAAAATTATCAGCATGGTGTTGGTTACCTTTTCAAGGCAGGGTCCGGCATCTTTGAAATCAATAACCACTAGAACAAGGGCAGCAGTAATCGCAGTCCATGACATGTTTAGTCCCATGAGCAGAGCGATCAGCATCCCAACGGCCACAATATAAACACAGACCTTCACAATTAATGTCTTCTTGCCTAGAAGTTTCTTCATTTCAGAGACTTGCAAAGAAGGCTTTGTGAAACCATTAGTCCATGAACTATTCTTCTCTACATCATTCCCATGAGACGCCTCTGGGGTCATATGGGACAAGATCTACACTTCTTACTTAAAAACTCACCTTGGCACTTGATCCTTGACGTTGAGTCATTATCCTCAACTCTAACATCCTCAAGAGAACCTGCAAGTGATCAGAAGTAAGACCGTGGAGGCAAAGGAATTGAAGGAAATAAAAAAAAATCGAATAAGGAAAGAAAGGATTTGAAAAATTTTGCTGAGACTTGGATAGCACTTGTCCTTCTTCCTGAAACTATTATGGAACCTTGGTAGAATGGTTTAGAGTAGCAAATTGGGCCTCTCACCCTCTCCCTCAAGGAGTGACCTAGATCTAAGACTAGGGAAACACGAGCCTCAACTCAAACTAAGAGCATCTCATCCTCTTCATACTCAAAGATGAACAAGGCACTTGGCAAAAGAAATTAAATAAACTTGATTTTATTTCTCAAACTTCATATCTACAAGAGGGAAAGCTTGGCCTATTTATAGGCCAAAGGACTTCCAGAAATTTCAGCTCAAAAAACTAAAAGATCATAACAATCTAAGGATTAGTTATGATATAGCTAACTAATTACAATCAATCCCTAACAAATTTGGTTGCACAAGCTTCCATGTGGCACCTCCTTAGTTTGCCATGTGTCATAATCAGATACCTCCATGTGTCCTCCAAGATTTGATTTCCAAAAAGAAGACTTGATGTTTTGATAGCAGTGTTGACTCAAGGCATGAAGTGTCGATATTTTGAGACTTGGCAGAAGTTGAAATTTTGCAGCATGAGTTGCCACTTGAGAAATTGAAACTCTTGGCTCGAGTAAGTGGAACATGCGGAAAGTGGATTAACTACAAAATCAAAGAGTGTCATTCTGCAACCTTTTCTTCTTGCTGATGTCACCATCACCTCTCTTTTAGGTAAACTTTTCGAGACATCCCTGCTGGATGAGCTCCTCAATGACACAGTTCAAATTATGGAAATTTTCAGTGTCATGGCCATAATCTCTGTGGAAGTGGCAGTAACGACTCCATTCGCGAGCGATGTCCATCCTCAAGGGGGAGGGCGCCGGAGATAAGGCTCGCTTTCAATCTCCATAAGGATATGAGACCTGAGGGTGAGAGAGGTGCGAAGTTCTCTTCTATGGGGGCAAAGTTTCGGCACCGATTATCTGACCGGTGCGGGGGCTTAGGCTTCTTGGAAGGAGGTCCACTTAGCTCCGCGTGGACCAGTTTCTTGCTAGACCCTCTTTCAGTGTACCTCCAAGTGAAATTAGCTTTGTTGGCATGAATATATTTCTACGCACGACTTAAAAGCTCAGCATAAGAGCTGAAAGGTCTTTTGTCTAAAGAATAGGTGAAGCGGAAGGGACGAAGTCCTCGCTTCAGGGCCAGAGTGGCCACAGCATCGTCGAGGTTGTAGACCTCAAGAGCTGCCATCTTGAATTGGACCACAAAATCCTTCAAAGGTTCTCCTTCCTTCTGCTGAATGGAGAACAAACTATCCGTTATCCGAAAGATCTTCTGACAAGCATCGAAATGCGCTAAGAAGATTTTTTTAACTGTCAGAAGAAGTCAATGCTGCATGAGAGTAGACGAGAATACCAAGCACACGTAGACTTTCGAAGGGTAGTGGAAAAAGAAATACATAGAAGGGCATCAGTCGCCCCCTGAACTTGCATGAGAGCTTTATAACTCTTTAGATGATCAAGTGGATCCGTGGTGCCATCATAAGGATCTAGTTGAAGAAGATGAAACCTGTGAGGAACAAGCTCTTCCATAATCGATGGGTGAGGGTTGGACAAGTGTCATAATCCACCCCTGGTTGGTTATTGAGCTTCTGACTGAGCTCTTCTAATCGCTGGTCCTGCTCCTCCAAGTGCCTTTCCATTTGGTGATTGAGCTCCTCGCTCAGTGATTCAGAAGAGGAGAAGGGAGAGCGATGGCGCTGGTGGTGCCGTGCCCGCCTGGGCTTCTTCCCCCATCGATGTTCGAAGGAGGGGCTACTCAAGCGACGGATAGAAGACCACAACCTTTTGGAGGTTTTCTGGTGGTGATGCCTGGACGGAGCATGACGATGGTGATGCTCCTCTGGAGAGGGTCTTCTATAGGTGGATTGTTGACTAGCAAGGCGGCTGTTGCAAGAGGTATGGGATGCTCGGGTAGCTGTCGAACATCTATCGATTGTTGCCCTTTCAACACACAGATTACCCCAATAAGAGCTTGGACTTGCTGGGTAAGAGTGGCCACCTGATCATATGGAGTAGACAAAATTGATGGCGAGAATAGAGTAGGGGGATTAACTTTCGGTTGCATAGCATGATAGGAATGCCCCCCAGTATAACTGGCAGAAGCTTCTTGAATATGTATCACCACCATTGTTGTTTAAGAGAGGGTAAGCTCATAGCTCAGAGTTATAGAGCTATCCTTCTACAGCTGTGCCCCCCCTACCTGGTGTGCTAATCTGATGATGCCTAATGACTTTGAGCTGACGTCCTTGAGCATTAGTGGATGTGTCGTCAGTTTGCTAGAGAAGCTTCACCTCAGTACCGAGATTTGCAAGAAGTCCCGATGACCGGATATTCCGGTGGGGACCCTCTGATGCTCAAGTTAGTGATCAGAATTACAACCGTGAGCTTGAGGAAGCTCGAGAGAGAGAGAGTTAGAGATGGAGATAGATACTTTTTTTGAGTGCTTAAGTGTTCATACCTTCGTTAGGGTCCCTCTTACCCGTTTTATTGATGCTTGGGGTCTGTGTCACTTGGTTCGAAAGCTTTGGAATCTCATGATGAACTTTTGGGGGCTCATCTGGCCAGAGTCATTAATGTTTCATGATGGATGATGACTTTTGGGCTTATATGATCAGAGTCATTAATGCTCCATGATGGATTATGACCTCTGAAGCTTGTGCTAGAACTGATGGAGTTTGTCTTATTAGACACATATGGATCAGAGATGGCTAGTGGTCTGGCCTTGTCAGAAGTGAAGGCTTGCTTGGAAAGCTAAGGTTAATCTTAGAAATAAAATAAGATAAGGCCCGGGGCCGCCTAGGAGCCGGGGCCCTTAGGAGCCGCTTAGGAATTGGGGCCGCCTAGGAGCCACTTATGAACTGGAGCCGCTTCAGGGCCACTTAGGAACTGGGGCCGTCTAGAAGCCGAGACTGCCTAGGAGCCACTTATGAACTAGAGCCGCCTTGGGGTCGCTTAGGAACTATGGCCGCCTAGGAGCCTTTTTGAGGCAGCCAGCATCCTAACGACTCCCACCGTTGGATAATTTTGGCCGTTAGCCCCCACATGGCTTTTACCAGCCACATCACCAGTTGATTGGGCCACCTTCCTTCCATTTTCTCTTGATAATTTCTGTAGCCTCTTCTTTCCCAATCGACTAGCAACCATTGGCTAGTCAACTAGGCAGCCAAAATTCCTGATACCCTAGCCATTCTCGTGGCTCCTCCTTTGCCCGTCGGTTAACAAATTTGCCCAGCCGACTGGGCAATACAAAATTCCCTTCTCCTAGACAATCCAATAGCTTCATCCAATTCAGTTGGCTGGCCAATATTGGCCAGCCGACTAGCCCATGAAATGCACAGTACTTGTGCATTTCATATGCCAGACAGGGCCAAGGGAGGGGAGCTCACGAGAGGAAAAAAGTTTTGACTGCCAACCCAACATTTTCATTTCTTATTTTTTTTCCTTTTCATTACAAGTTCATTCAAGAAAATTTTAAAAATATTTAAATTTTTAGATTTCATTTCAAACTTTTTCAACTTACTACAAAATGCCATTAAAACACAAATTTTTTTACAAGAGCTCTGATTATAATTTCAATTGAATAATTTACACAAATCTCCTAAAACAACACAAGAATTCAAAAACTCAGAGTGTTACACCACAATCTATATCATCATGTCGATTGGGTTCTTTTAAGTGAGAATCTTTTTCAATGATATTAACTGCTTTTCGACAACTACTGCAACTAATGGTACCTTTTATTCATGTGCTTTGGCTAGAGTAGTAAGTGACATTCATGTTAAAGTTTAAAGCACCAAGACTATCATAATAAAAAACATTTTTATCTTTCATTATATTAAGTTCTTTAATCAAGCTTTTAATTGCAATCATTTCTTTTCTGACTTCAATTGCCATATTATATTCAAACTCAATTGTAGAGAAGATAGCACACTTTTGTAATTAGATTAATATGATATAGCTCTCCTGCAAAAGTAAATTAGGACTTTCAAGAAGTTTTTCTTTCATTAAGGTTACTTGCCATTTTGCATATATAAAACCCTCTAAAATTAGTTTCAAACCCTTAAAACATAAGCACAATCTAAATTTTAGCTCGAATACTAATTTATTCTTCAATGCCTTCTTGCCTTTTAAAAACTCAATATGCTTATAAGTACTTTTTTTAAAGAATTCATTTCTTCTTTTATAGCTTCTTACCAGTAGACTCTCTTCTTATGAAACTCTACTCCTTGAAAGCTTTCTAGCTCCTTATGAGACTTCTTTCTTTGATTCATTAGGCTTTACATGCCTAGATTGATTTATAGAGCCCAAATTTTATAAATTAAAATTTTATGATATTATTTTGATTAAATATTACATAATTTGGCTATAATTTTGATATCGTACTCTTTAATTTTTTTGTACTAAAATTTTGGAATAATATTTGCATGCTATCAAGTTTATTATTTATTTACACTTTCATATTTACAATAACTTCATGGTTTGTTATTCGGTACATGAATAGTTTTGCACAAGCTTTTGTGCAGTTTTGTACAGAAGCAAAATATATTATAATGAGATTACTTCAATGAAAGTGATTGGAAGCATATAGCATATTGTTTAGACATTGACAAACATGTACAAAGCCAAATCATGTAGCCATGCAATAAATTATGAAGTTATGACTTTATCTTGAAGAATAGCTACTCAGATACTGATTGTTTTGAAATTAAATACATCCAAGCTAATCATCCACATTCTACTGTTTAGCTTACAAGAAGGTAATAGGTTTTCTAGCCCTAGGAAAGGTTAACCAGTAACAGTGTTTGAAATTATGGGATCTTGTTGTTCTAATAAAATAGTAGTAAAGATCACAACAAGCTTGTTACTTTATGTACAGATATGCCTACTTGAATTCAGATGATTTTGAGCCAAGATTCCACTCAATATTTTCTCTACAGGTTTCCTTAGTTATTATATATGTAAGACAAAAGAACAAGTAAACTATAGTAGACGTGAGCTTGTCAAAATAAAAAGATGGAATATCAAATGCCTAAATGGATGGCTTGAAGCAAACCATGACATTGTCTAACATTAGATGACAGGTTTCATTCACCTTATGTTACATCATCCTACATCAATCTTAACTTCCACAAAGTCCACTATAAAAACACCACAAATTTCTGGCGTAAGAAAATATCACAATGGTGGGTTTACGTGGACAAAAATTTGGCCATGCTAAATATGAGGAAGAGTTGTGAGAACTACAAGCTTTTCTCTGTTGAGAGAAAATGACAGATAACATTCTTCTCATTTGAAGAAAGTGAGAAAATAAGGAAGATCAACAAACTAACGAGATGAATAGCTTGCGTGACCTCTCATCTCAACTCATACATGATAAGAACAACCTTCCCTTTTGGCCCTTCCAAACTTCCAAGAAATAGAAATTATATTAATCATCATAGACCAAAGCACATAACACTACAAAAAAAATGACTTTTGCCTACGATTTTCGTACCTACGATTTTAAAATCGTAGGCAAAAGATATATTTCCCTATGATTTTTAAAATCGTAGGCAAAGATTCCATAGTTTGTAAAGTTAGAACATTTCCCTACGATTTTCAAAAAATCATAGGGAAAGGCTCTGGATCTTTCCCTACAATTTTCAGAAAATCGTAGGGAAAAGATTTCCCTACGATTTTCAAAACTTCGTAGGGAAAGATCGAGAACCTTTCCCTACGATTTTTTGAAAATCGTAGAGAAAAGCTATACCAAAAATTTGGAGGCAAATCTCCCTCCAAAATTTTTCTGAAAAGATCTTTCCCTACGATTTTCAAAAAATCATAGGTAAAGGCTCTGGATCTTTCCCTACGAATTTTTAAAAATCGTAGGGAAAAGCTATACCAAAATTTGGAGGCAAAATCTCCCTCCAAAATTTTTCTAAAAAAATATTCCTACGATTTTTAAAAAAGTCATAGGGAAAGATCTAGAGCCTTTACCTACGATTTTTTGAAAATCATAGGGAAAGACTTTTATTTTTTTTAAAAAGTCTTTCGCTACAATTTTAACAAAAATCGTAGGTAAAGGTCCAGAGTCTTTCCCTACGATTTTCACAAAATCGTAGGGAAAGGCTCTAGAGCCTTTCATGGAAAGGATACAGACTTTTACCTACAATATTCACTAAGACCGTAGGGAAAGATAGGCAAACCTTTCCCTACGAATTTAATAAAAATCGTAGGAAAAATCCTTTTTCAGAAATCCAACCCTTTCCCTACGATTGTCACGAAAATCGTAGGGAAAGGATGTATACCTTTCCCAAAATTAAATTTTATATTTACTATATTTATATTAATTATATATTTATATGATATTATTAATAATTATAAATATTAATATAATTATTTATTTCTTATACTGTATTTATATTTATATTGTTATTTATTATATTGTTAACATGTTATATATTATAATATTCTTAGTAATAATTACTATAGTTTCTTTAATTCTATATTATTATTACATATATTATATATAGTAAATATGTATTTATATATAATATAAAAATAAAATATTATATAATATTTTTTTATATAATAAATAATTACTTATTATAATATTGCAGTATACTATGATTTATTATGTATTATCATATTGTTAATAAATTTATTAATCTTATATTGTAATACATAATGTATATAGAACATGTTATAAAGTTATTATAATAATATAGATATATTATATATTATTATCAATATTATGCAATATAATATTAAATAAAAATATTATTATGTATATATCTTTTTTTAGTTATCCTTTTAAAAGACTTTTCTTGATCATCAAATTTTTGGAGACAAAATTACCCGCCAATATTTTTCTGAAAAAGTCTTTCCCTACGATTTTCATGAAAATCGTAGAGAATCATATCTTTCCTTTACATAATAAAAATATTATTATGTATATCTTTTTTAGTTATCCTTTTAAAAGACTTTTTCTTGATCATCAAATTTTTGGAGATAAAATTACCCGCCAATATTTTTCTAAAAAAGTCTTTCCTTACAATTTTCATGAAAATCATAGAGAATCATATCTTTCCTCTGTAAAGAAAATACTGAGGTATCGGATTGATCGCAATGGTCTAATCGATCATCGTCGATCGGGATCATGGCTTGGATCGATCGCAACCATCGGATCATCGCCGATCGGATGGATCGCAACTATCGGATCGATCATCCCCGATCGGGATCATGGCTTGGATCGATCGCAACTGTCGGATCATCTTCGATCAGATTGATCGCAATGGTCCGATCGATCATCGTCGATCGGGATCATGGCTTGGATCGATCGCAACCATCGGATCATCGCCGATCGGATGGATCGCAACCATCGGATATCATCGACAATCGGATGGATTGCAACTGTCGGATCGATCATCGCTTATCGGGATCATGGTTTGGATCGATCACAACCGTCGGATCATCGCCGATCAGAGCGATCGCAACGATCTAATCGATCATCACCGATTGAGATCATGGTTTGGATCGATCGCAACCATTGGATCATCTTCGATCGAATCGATTGCAACGGTCTGATCGATCATCACCGATCGGGATCATGGCTTGGATCGATCCAACCATCGGATCATCTCCGATCAGATGGATCACAATCGTTAGATCGATCATCGCCGATCGAGATCATGGCTTGGATCGATCGCAACCGTCGAATCATCGCCGATCGGATGGATCGCAAACCGTCGGATCGATCATCATCGATCGGGATCATGGCTTGGATCGATCGCAACCATCGGATCATCGCCGATCGGATGGATCGTAACTATCGTATCGATGATCTATGATCGGGATCATGGCTTGGATCGATCGCAACCATCGGATATCATCGATAATCGGATGGATTGCAACTATTGGATCGATCATCGCTGATCGGGATCATGGCTTGGATCGATCACAACCGTCAGATCATCGCCGATCAGATTGATCGCAACGGTCTGATCGATCATCACCGATCGAGATCATGGTTTGGATCGATCACAACCGTTGGATCATCTTCGATCGGATTGATTGCAACGGTACGATCGATCATCACCGATCGGGATCATGGCTTGGATCGATCCAACCATCGGATCATCTCCGATCAGATCGATCGCAACCGTTAGATCGATTATCACCGATCGAGATCGTGGCTTGGATCGATCGCAACCGTCGGATCATCACCGATCGGATGGATCGCAACCATCGGATCGATCATCGCCGATCTGGATCATGGCATGGATCGATTGCAACCATCGGATCATCTTCGATCGGATGGATCGCAATCGTCGGATTGATCATCACCGATCGAGATCATGGCTTGGATCGATCACAACCGTTGGATCATCTTCGATCGGATCGATTGCAACGGTCCGATCGATCATCACCGATCGGGATCATGGCTTGGATCGATCCAACCATCGGATCGTCTCCGATCAGATGGATCACAACCGTTAGATCGATCATCGCCGATCGAGATCATGGCTTGGATCGATCGCAACCGTCGGATCATCGCCGATCGGATGGATCGCAAACCGTCGGATCGATCATCGCCGATCGGGATCATGGCTTGGATCGATCGCAACCATCGGATCATCGCCGATCGGATGGATCGCAACTATCGTATCGATGATCTACGATCGGGATCATGGCTTGGATCGATCGCAACCATCAGATCTCATCGACAATCGGATGGATTGCAATTTTCGGATCGATCATCGTTGATCGGGATCCTGGCTTGGATCGATCACAACCGATCAGATCATCGCCGATCAGATTGATCGCAACGGTCTGATCGATCATCACCGATCGAGATCATGGTTTGGATCGATCGCAAACATTGGATCGTCTTCGATCAAATCGATTGCAATGAGTCCGATCGATCATCACCGATCGATATGGCTTGATCGATCGCAAACCATCGTCATCGCCGATCGGATGATCGCAACTGTTGGATTGATCATCGCCGATCGGGATCATGGCTGGATCGATCGCAACCGTCGATCGTCTCGATCGGATTGATCGCAACGGTCCGATCGATCTCGTCGATCGGGATCAGGCTTGGATCGATCGCAACCATCAGATCATCGCCGATCGGATGGATCACAACTATCGGATCGATCATCCCCGATCGGGATC
>UESW01001771.1:0-92335 GCA_900491605.1 Calamus simplicifolius | reverse complement strand
CAATCCTTCGAGACATAATTTGGTTAATCTTTATTATCCATAATTCATTTAGGTGCTATTTGATATGGTGGATAAGGGGATATCCAGGGAATATCCCTCTTATCCCCAAATGCTATAGCTACAGGGGATAATGCTAAAAAAGTTTAACCAGAGGGGATAACTCATGTTTAACCATGGGTTATCCCATGAACTTATTCTCTAGGGAACCCAGGAATAACTAAAGTTATCCCTTGATGGCAGACTTGTAATTTTAAAAAGGTGCTTATTCCCTCAGCTATTCCATGGATAAATGTTATCCTGTATATTTATCCAGAGATAGCCTTAAGGTATTCTGCATACATCAATCCTTCTAGACATAAAGGAATTTCACCTAGAATAGATTCCATCCCTGCCCCCACTCCTCTCCTCTCTCTTGTAGAATAGAAGATCCACTACGCTTCAGAGTTCAGCTATGGTTTTATTTTTAATATTTTTCTTGAAAATCAGGCTTCAATCTTAGCCATCCAAGGTCACCATTCAAGCCTTCAGCCCTTGCATAATATTTTCATGTCCTCGATGGTATCATCCACATACGGCTGGAAGTATTCTTAAAAAAGGGCATGCATTTTACCTTCACTTTCCACAATATCGTATGATATATTTCTCTGCAAGGTCAAGAATTCTTCATAAGATGGCTAGCTGTTGTTACTCGACAAACAGGGTACCGTCCTGTATCATATCAAAGTCAACAGATTGGAGTTCACTTCCAGATGACTGTTATTCCTACAGGACCTATGAGCTGGAAGGTTTTCAATTGCATCTTTGTGACACTATGGAGGCACACCCTTGTACCCTGGCCTTTTGTCTGTTGCTGTGGCCGAGAGGCTTGAACAACAACCATGACATCTTTTAATGGGTTAAGATCTTCTCCTATATATCATGGCTAGAGAAGTTCATTACTCATCCTGTTTGGACTCCATTACTTTATTTTGCCTGGTACCGTCCCAGCTCCTGCAGGACCCGCCTCTCCTCAAGGTGTTGCTATTTGCCGGGCTGGATGCAATGACCCAGATTTTCTGAATGCCCTTGCCATTTTTGCCTCAACTTGTCTCCTTGCAAACCCATTTACTTGCCTTCAGCCTCATCATATGTCGTGACAAATTTTGCCAGCCTTGTGCATTTCCATCAAAGAATGCAATTAATTCAAGCTGAAGTTCTCTTCTCCTGCGTGCCACATGTGTTGTTTAGAAAAGACCAGTCCAAGTTCCATCACCCCAGACTGCCAGGTGGCCCCTGGTTTGATGCTGGCTTGTGTTTGCCTATATTTGCTATCGGATCCTTTATGAAACAAGTTTTACGTGTATATAATTTTACACTTCATCAAATACTTGGGTAGTGTTTGGCTTCCCAAAAATTATTCTTGATAAATATACAAATCATTTGTCCAAGATAGCTGAGGGAATAAGCACATTTACAAGTCTGCCATCAAGGAATAACTTTAGTTGTTCCTGGATTCCCTAGGGAATAAGTTCAGGAAATAACCTATGGTTAAATATGGGTTATCTCCTATGGTTAAACTTTTTCAGACATATCCTTTCTAGTAATAGCTTTTGGGAATAAGAAAGAATAGTAATTAACACATATCGATCACTTGAGTGTGAGGCACATGAGTTGCTTGTTAAGCCAAGAAGTTGATGAGAAATTGCATCTCAGTTTCGATTAAAACTAAATTATAATATTGGTGGCGGTGGGGTAGGGATCTAGCAATAACAATATCACTAACTAGCTAGATGAGTGATATTGTTATTGCTACTCGTCTTTGGTTTAACGATTTCCAATACGATCAAAGATTTTTTTTTTTTTTTTTTACGGTTCACCAGACGAGGCATCCATGATGGACCCTGTGAACTTATAATGCATTTTGTTGGCATACCAAATATGCTTGGCTCGAGCCCCCGTTGAAGAATTTAATTAGTTCAAGGATTCACAGCGAAAACTTCATGGAGAAAACTCATAAAGGCAAACAACCATAGTGTTGCTGTAAAAATCTGCTTTCAACTCGAGTGCAATTCGACTCTGAATCTAAACACTAATCTTTCGTCCGAGTAGAACCTGCAAGACAGTCCGCGCAGAGATTGAAGGCGGCCCTCTGCGGAAGACCCTTCGACGCTCAAGTCAGTAAAGATTCACAGCAAGCAGATACGAGGAGAAGGCTCTCGCAGAAGAGTCCCTCGAGAATGGCTTCTCTGGGAGCTGGGGAGCTCTGCTCAAGCTTCAATGGAGTTTTTTTTTTTTTTCAGTGAAAGAGTAAGACCTAGAAGGCTTCAAGAAGACTTATATATAGGCTGTCAGGGTGATGGCAAACAACTACCTGATTCCTTGAGCGTGCCACTTGGGGTCCGAAATCGTTATGATTCGAATCTGATTTGAATCAAGTTTGTTACGAGATTGGTAGCTTCCGAATCTGGTTAGTTAGAGAATCAACGGTTAAGGAGGTTAGCTGTGCGCTTTGAGATTCGGTGACTCGAAGGCTTTAGGTTACATCTGGCATTATCTAGCTTTTTCCTTTTCTTAGGGCAGTCAGACCCATGTGGCTGAAATCTTACCGAATTATCATGGATTGAATTCTCCATGCTTGGTTCCGCAGAGGTTCGGGGTATCTCGGTTGGCCGAAGTATAAGGATAGCTCGGCCTGCCGAGGCACATGAATAAATCGGTCCGGCCGAGGTATGAGATAGTTCGGTCCGCCGAGATATGAGAATAGTTGAGAATGGCTTGGTCTGAGAATAGCTTGATTTGAGAATGGCTCGGTCCGAATGGCTCGATCTTGCCGAAATATATCGATTATGTTCTTTCTATATGTGACAGCTGATGGACAAAAATCAAAGACGATCTCGATCTTTTTGTTATATACAAATATTAATGTGATAATGATTTTACTTTCATCACATGGCATGGCCCTGGGAGAAGTGCCCACCACCTTCGCCCGTCATCGTTGGTTGGCAGTTCCAGATTAGGGTAGAAGAAGTGAAGCGGAATTGACCACAGCTAGCTTACTCCTTTTTTGTGCCGACCCGTTGCCCGTAAGTTGGCGAGAAAAAAAAGAGGAATAAAGTGGAGGAGAGCATTTGTTGGCTGATATTAGATGCTGTTCTCTCCGAATTGTTGACGCGAGGGCAGCATCTAACCATATTGAGGAATGCCAAGTGAATTGACTGACAGCTCCTCTAAGGTTCAAGAACGCTAGAATGATCAGATGGTAAAAAGAACGCTAGGTTGCAAACCGCCATTATGGATGAAGCAATTAATTTGAAGAGGGAATGGGGCAATGGCGAAACAACCAGTCATGGTCGTACCGTTGGGCTTCAAGTCAATCAATATTAAATTTTATATTTAAGTTTTGAAAGGTGATGATCAAAGATTTAACATTGGAAGTTTAGTGAAAATGTATTATTTTAAACTTTTAGCTTTATACGAGCTTCCAAAACCTTTCGGTATATAATTAATAAATGACTCAACATATCCATGTATAAGTCCTTACGTGCTCGATCTCTTCATTTTAAGCTCTCGCAGATTCAACGGGCTAACCATCTATTTCCAATTAAATCTAACAAAAGATCAATCCATGAATTAAAAAGAGTTTAGATATTTATATCATGCCAAAAAACTTAAATAATATTGTATTCTTTTTTGAGTAAAATTAATTTTGAGTTTTTACTAATAGTATTAGAGTAATTTAATCGATGATCCACATGGACAAGGATAGAATACAACAAAAGGCTCATTTAGTTAATTGATCATAGATCAATATTCATTGTTGTGCTTAAAATTGATTTGATTTATGATAGAATTTGAGCCCTTAACTGCTAGAAGTTAAATAAAAAAAAATGTATATAAGGGTTCTATTGGATCTGTGTTTAATCTCACATTGGTAATAAGTTGGTGAGATGCTGAGAACTACATGGCTAAAGAACTCATACCCGATCATATGTCTTCGTTTGTGGTCCATGCAACCTCGTGAAACTCGATTGAGCCTGTCGAGGACCATAAATTTCATGTTCTTTCTTTGCATGATGACGGTCTAGAAAAATAGTACATCTTAGTTTGGGAGTACATCTGTCAGACTCGGAATTGATGGAAGTTTGGTGGGAAGTTGGCCATGGTAGAAGGGACGAGACCCAGTCAGTAAACGGCACCATCTTGTATTCTGAAAGTTGATGGCCAACTTTGCTCACTGACTTAAAGGTTGTGGGAAGGAAAAGGCCTTCTCTCCCTTACCCGAGACCACAAAAGGAAGCCTTCCATTTCCTCCAGCCAATCTTTTGACTTTGTTCCACACCTACTCTCACACAGCAAGCAGGAGGAGGGTAATGAAGTCAATTTTTTATACGTATTTGACAAGGCAATCTATCTTTTTTCTCGTTGATTTGAGGTTTTCCCGTTTTCCTGCTCCTTAATTTCCGAGTGCTCTTATTTTTTAACAAAATACTCCCCTTTATCCGTAGATACGGCTTAAAAAAAAGGGAGAGCAGTGTTTTAAAAATTGAATCGACCGACCGATCCAATCAAAAATTGATTATTAGTTTGATCTGATTTTATTATTAAAGTTAACTTTTATATGACCCGATAAAAATTAAAAAAATTTGTTGAACCGGCCATGTTTCAATCGATCCAATCTGATTTTTAATTTTTTTTTTAATTTTATTTATTTTTATTTTATTATTTATATTATTAAATTAAAATTTAATTATAATATTATTTGATCCGACTAAATTGATTCTTCCGATTGAACCAATTAACTCGTGATCCAAATGTTAAGCCAATCCATTATCGATCCAATTTTTAAAACATCGAGGGAGAGCAACGAAAACACATGTTTAGCTGACGCCTTTGTCATCTCAGCTACGTGGCATGCACATTTTGTAGTGCTAACGAGAAACCAAGGTTAACGACTGTTATAATAGTTTTAGAGGACTTCCCTTATGTCAACATACCAATTATATAAACTTAAATAATGCCTTTCTTTTTAGAAGAAAAATAAATAATGGCTGTTGTTGAATTGCTACCATATTACAGTTTAGCTAGATTATGTTCCAATTATTATTTATTTCATTATTATCTTAGTTAATTATCCTTATAATCCAAGCTAGAATGGGTTCTTTGTCTCTTAGGAGGGCATAATAGAAGTTGAGATTGATAAATGTAGACAAATTATTTTAAATAAGCAACTAATATAATATTTTTATTTGAGTTTGAAGAGTAGTCTTTGGCTTTTATATAAAAAGTTCTTGTGACTTATTAGAAGTTGAATGCCTACATTATCAGATAGATTTTGTAAAGCATTCTCATAGTAGAAGCTGAGAATTTAGATCCAATTTTTATAAATTTTATTTATTAATAAAATAAAATTATATTTTCTTTTTAAACCTATCTTTCTCAATTTTATTCTTCTGATATATAGTTTCATTCTATATTAGTTTTAGTTCTTCTTCTTAATTATATGGTCCAGTCGTTTAATTTCACTGATGATTTTGTCATTTTATATATCATCAGGCAATTTATAGATTTCTATACATACCTATTTGATAGTCCTCAACTAGATAAAGATAGAAAAATTATGTTTTCTTTCCTATAATAATAATAGATAATAAAAATTGAAGGGATTTTATTATTTTAGAGATTAACATAATTACTAAAATCTCTATAGAAAAGGAGAGATGAGTAAGCCTCATCTGCCCTTTCTCCGATATATTTTGTCACAACCTAGTACATCACCTAAAAACATTAGTTTAAAAATATTATTTAGACTCGTTGATCCTTTATAAGTATCAATGATTTTCTTAATATATAATTATTATAGGATTAAATACTTATTAGCATGGGACCTCACATACTCCTCTTATTTAAACCATCCTTATTAGCCTAAGGATCCATGTTAAATCAATATCCAAATTTAATCAAATCCAATTTCAATTATATAGCATCCTTTCATCCATGTGTCATGATGAGTGTTTAGTTTTATATCGGTTATATATTGAAAAGATCTTGAATACTCATATAGAATAAAGGAGCTCAAATAATACTTTTTGGCTAGCTTTTTGGATAAGATTTTGAGTTGTAACAAATAGTATAAAAGTGGATCCGGTCCATATTGCATATGAATTAAGAGACATTACGGATGAGCTTTATAGTTATGATTAAATTCAATTAGATTTATATGTGAATTTAAATATCAACATTTGACCTAACAAGGATGTCAAGACTTAAATGGAGGAGTATACGAGAACCTATGCTAGTAAGTATCTAGTCTCACATTAATGATGTATCAGAAAGATTCTAGTACTTATATATAATTAAGAACTAAAACAATAAATTCTTGCTGATCTTTTGGGTGAGATTTCCTCTTATATATTTTATCTTTGTCCACATCATCATTAATGTTGCTATTCTAAGTGGCTATATTGATGGCAAACTTTATCTTCTCATCTAATATATGTTTGTGAGAATTAGATACAATGTCACTATCATCAAACACTCAATATTTAATCACAATTAACTATAGGCCATTGAGTAGGTACATTTTCTTGTAAAATTGGTCTTTTGCATCGTATTTGTTAGTTCAGGTTATTTGAAAATTGATTAAATTTTGTTTACAAGAGAGAGGAAAAAAAATAATGAGCCTCACTATGACTACATGATCACTTTTTAGTATATTAAAATATTCGATAAATGACATGAGGCAATGTCAACATGTATGCATTAACCAAATAGCACTGTTTAAAAATTTCCACTATACCTACTTTGTTTTGACATTGTTTTTACTTCCTACAAACATAAAAAAGTAAAAAAAACCTCCTACATGAGTTTTTTCTCCTCTTTTCTGTTTCTTTTTCCTCCTTTCACTCTTCCTCTCTCTCTTTTAGCCTTTTCCTTCTTTTTCTCTCTCTCACATGCATGCACGCGTGTGGAATAGTTCTCTTAACTATTTTGGATTCTTCTCATTTCCTCTTGAAAAAAGAATATACCTACTTTTTCATTTATGGTAGATGCCTTATAATCCATTCTCCTTCTCTCTCGTTTAACTTTTGCTCTCTCTCTCTCTCTCTCTCTCTCTCTCTCTCTCTCTCTCGTGCATGAACACATATGTAGAATGACGTCATTTCATTCTCTTAATTATTTTGAATCCATCTCATTTTCTTTTGGAAAAAAAAACAAACCTAACTTTTCATTTATGGTAGAGTACTTACCTTATAATTTGTGAGCTTCCAATGACCCAAGCATTTGGCAACTCGCAAGAAGATGTGCATGCAGTAATAAGAATTTACACCATTAAGTGTGCATTCTTGAGTTGCATGTTTTATCCATGTTTTGCATATCTCAATGAATGAAAGTACTAATTATTTTAAATGTGTGCATACTCATAATGGATCGATTTGTTTCACTATGTGTAACAAAGATTATTTGTCTATATATTTATGCATATCAAATAGTTTAAATTTGTGCAATTAATTATTTAAATTAAACTACTTATCAAATGTATGTGGTCAAATCATATTAAAATACTCGTTAAATGCATGTAGACTAGATATGTTCATTGATACTAAGGCCCATTTTCCTTTCTCATTCTCAAGAGTGGGCAATTTTATTGGAGGTCTCATTCCTTAGTGCCCAAATTAATCATAGGGATTAATAGGGGATCCCTAGCTAGTTCATTGAAAACTTTTTAGTTAACCACTTAAGCCTCTCTACATGCCACGTCTCAATCCATAAACTAGGTCTCCTATAATTTCTAGGATTTCATCTCGGACTTTTGGAGCAGTGTCTTGTATTCAGTCCAGTTATTTGAAGTTGGAGCACGACACTACAAGTTCATCAATCAAAGAGGAATCCTATGTCCATGCTAGGGCGGTGGCTCCATTTAAAGTGTAGATATTTGCTTGGCTGGCTAATATGAAGTCATGGCAGGGAAAGGATGGAGAGTCCAACGTGGTTGTTCTCTTTGTAACTATCTAAAAGAAACTACTGCTCATTTGTTTTTCAGCTGCAGCTTTACTAAAACCATATGATCCAATCATGGTGGGAATCAAAGGTAGGACATTCATACCTTCTTGACCTTTGGTTGAATTAGAGAAGACAATATGTCCCCCAGAAGGCTGAAGAAAGGATGGGATCAGTTTCATCTTAGACATTTCTTAGATCCTCTGGAACGAGAGGATCAACCACGTTTCAAGAAATCTTTGGGTCTTACTGAAGTTTGTCATCGAATACAACAGCAAACTTGATGTAACTTTGGCTCTCCCTTTTCCTCGGTTGGGGTTAAGAACGTGTTCGGTTAGGGGTTCTTTTCCATAAAGGAAAAAAAGAGTTGAGTCATCTTGAATTTGTGTATCATATAGTATAATACCAGGGGTAATTCCATCTTGGCCGATCTTTCAATTTTAACAAACACACACAGAGAGAGAGAGAGAGAGAGAGAGAGAGAGAGAGAGAAGAAGAAGAAGAAGAAGAAGAAGAAGAAGAAGAAGAAGAAGAAGAAGCAGCTGATCTTATGCATCTTAAAAATGATTATGACTGTTCTTGCGAAGTACCCATGTGATGAGCATGGGCAGTTGTTTATCCTATCTATTTATTAGATTTAGGATTAAGTTACTTCCAAATTGGATGATAGAGATCTTATAATTTTTGTCATTGAAAGCGGTATACCAAGTTACATCCTTTTTAAATTAGGTGAATGGTATTATATATGATAGCGGTTTGAGTTATTTATGTCTCCTACAATCTCTAAATTTCTTAGACATCAAGAGCCACATGTGCTTCGAAGACTCCTAAGTTATTTATCAAATAGTCAAAAACTAAATAATTTAAATAATATAAAATAACATTTATTTTTAATTTTTAAATCACATATTTTTTGATGTACAAACAATTTAGAGGCATTATATCATATCTAATAACTTAAATTATTTATTTAGTTTTCTATCATATAATTTAAAAATAATATAATTAACTTTATAAGAGTTAGATGAGGTTTAATGTGATCCTAATTGTATTTACTAAATGAGATCCTAGTTAACTTCTTTCTCCACACTATCTCCATATCTTGAGAGTCCGGCATCCCGATTTCTCATATATATATATTCACGTATCAAATGGCCTTGAGTACGTTTGACAGACATCTCAAGAGTTTCCATCGTATATAACAAAAGATATAGAATCCATTTCCGTAGCATTTTCCCTTCTGTTCTCTATTGATTGGTCAATGAAACTTCATTCTTTTTTAATAGCTCTATGCAAGAAAGGAAGAAGAAACCATCTAAAGCTACGAGTGTTTTTTATCACACAATTCCAATCCTAAAATTATACAATTCAAACTAGACTTTCACAAGTATCACTCAATATAATTTTTTTAAAAAGCAAAATAACTCCATATATATTACAAAAGCATTCATGATCACGTACAGTTGAGAAACAAACACACTGCATTACAAGGCAACCACCATTCTTGCTAATAAAAAGCTAGCCTAGGTAATACCAAAGTGTTTTCCAACTATTTGAACCACATGATTTTAAGTGGTGATGCTCCCACTATTATTTCAGATGAAAAAAAGAGAGTGAGAGTACTTAACCCCTGATGAGAGGTAGACCGATGGCCGTTACGATCAACGTAGAAGGGAGCCCAAAAACAATATGGCCCCAGAAGGTAAGAGTGTACCCATAGTGCTGTGATCGCCGTGCCTGCTCGCAAACGATCAAGTTTGCGGCCGAGCCGAGGAGGGACAGGTTGCCAGCCACCGTGCTCACCCATGCGAGTATGAGCCATGCCTTCATCTCAGACCCCGGAGACACTGCTGCTGCTGATCTCGCCACCTGAGCTCCCATCAGTAGCACTGTACCAACATTTACTCAGTAGATTAGATTGTGCCAATGAGAGCTCTCTCTCTCTCTCTCTCTCTCTCAACGCACGCTCTCATTTAAAGTCTCACTGCTGTAGTTTGTATTTTTTATGACATTTTGGACTGTCAGATTGTCAATTTCTAGGTTGGTGTGGGAGCCTAATCATGGTCAGTTTTAGCTTGGTGGCAACTGTGGGTTCTTGAAAGAAACTTAAGATCAACAGTCACATATCATTGCCTGGTGATGGTGTCATTTGAGAAGTGGTTAGCATAGACATCGAGGGCTTAAAGCAAGGACAGCTTAGCTTGGTCACCTGATGACTTTATGAGGTGGTGTAAATATTTCGGATGGAAAGGTGAACAGGAGTGTGAAGCCGTGATGTTTTCTTCTTGTTGCACTGGGCTTTTATGAGCTACTGGCTATCTTTGTATCATTATCTAATTTTGGATTCAAAAAGGTATGATGAACTAAAGGGACATCTGAATTTGTTTTACAAACTGCAACTCCAAGGGGACAGTTTGGTGCGTCTGTGATGTAGATCTTGAGGACAAGTTTTATGAGGACGGCGGGATGAAGCTGACAATTTAACATATAAAAAATGAAGGCTTGGAGGTTTGTAACTTTAATGCTATCGATTAGTTGTTATTGGATAACTGAAAGAAAGACTGCTTGACTTAATTCTTTAGGAGTGAAGGTGGGATCAGGTGGTGTGCTATTCTAGTTTCATTACAGTTCATGGTTAATAAAAGTTGGCACTTTTCGAGCTATCGTATTGATGTAGATGCACGCGAGGTGTGATTTGGATTGGGCTCAACTGGAATCTCATGGGCTCAAACTGCCTTTTAGGTTTGATTGGGTTTGAGCTTAAACCTAGTCCACTGTGGCCCAACCCAGTGAATACCAATTGAAGGTTTGTTATTTGGAGCAATAAGGTGGTCATCTGCCACCATTCTTAATGGAGTAGGAGACCTCTCCCACGGAGGATTAGGTGCCGACTTGTTGGTGACTCAGAGATTTCTTAGAGGCACACCCAAGCCCTTGTATCTTTACAAAATATTAAATCTTTTATTTCTTTTAAAGAAATAATCAATCTCCTTTAAAAAACTGGTGATTGTCTTACAAGGAACTACTTCTGTATGACCCTAATCCCATTCTAAAACTATAAGCCATCTGCAAGAAATGCATTGGTGCATGATATCGATAGGACAAGGAACCAAATTATTAACTAATTCAAAAGGCTTGACTGGCTACTTATTACTACATATACTCAATCATCCTACTTTCTTCAGAACCTTTTTCCACAGTTTCCACCTTTATTTTCAAATTGTCTTAATATAATACTATATCAAAAAAATTGAAACACTAAGATGACATGATCCATGTGTTATGTCTAAGCAATTTACTGCTGTATTTGAAGGCAGACTGCATATAAAAAGTTGCAGCATCTAATCTATGACTATGGTATGCATTTATATGTATGACAAATAAGTAGTTGGAGGAAGTAGAAGAGAAGTGAAAGCTAGCCCACCAGTAGGAACGTTTGATGCAACATTTGAGAGCAGCAGTATTACAAGGGAGAGCACTGCCACTCCGCCAGCATGGTTGATGCGTGCGTAAGGCTCCAAGGCATTCCACAAAGCACTTGGTATCCCAGTTCTGTTGAATCCATCGACAGTTATGAACATTCCACAGAAGAATATCAATAGCGAATATGACACCTGAGAAATTATTCAGAAGAAGGCTCTCGTCAGAGTTGCTGCATAACTTCTTTTACAATTCTTTTACAACCTATATAGACTTCACACAATCTAAACTTCAGTTACTATGTCAATCAAAACTGGTCAATTTTGAGCCAATGACTAACATGAAAAAGAAATAGAAAGTTCCATATCCCTATTTCCATCTTGTCTTTCAGTATATACAAAAGCAAAACCCAACAAAATTATCAGCATGGTGTTGGTTACCTTTTCAAGGCAGGGTCCGGCATCTTTGAAATCAATAACCACTAGAACAAGGGCAGCAGTAATCGCAGTCCATGACATGTTTAGTCCCATGAGCAGAGCGATCAGCATCCCAACGGCCACAATATAAACACAGACCTTCACAATTAATGTCTTCTTGCCTAGAAGTTTCTTCATTTCAGAGACTTGCAAAGAAGGCTTTGTGAAACCATTAGTCCATGAACTATTCTTCTCTACATCATTCCCATGAGACGCCTCTGGGGTCATATGGGACATTCTCGCAGGAGAGAACCTATGGGAGCTAACCTCATCATCCATGGTTGCCAGCTCCATCATCCCCTCTTCATTCTTCTTACCCGGTAATGCATCCCTCTCTGGGGTATGAGACATCCTCGCAGGAGAAAATTTATGGGAGAGAACTTCCTCCTGAGGGACTGCCTCCTCCATCACCTCCTCTTCAGTCTTGGTAGTTGATAATTCTTTCCAAAACATGCATACAATAAGTGCTATGTTGACAACGACCCCGATGAGCATCGCAGGGAGGATTCCCATGAAGAATTTTCCAAAAGAGATTTTACCCTCCACAGCTATGACCAAGTTCTGTGGGTTGCCTATGGGAGTTGCAGAGGAACCAATATTGGCACTAGATGCTAGTGCTAGAAGAAATGGTCTGGGTGGCAGATTGTGCTGCCTTGCAAGCTTGAGAACAAACTCGGTGAGCACAATGCAGGAGGTGTCGTTGGTGAATACGGCACTCGACACGGCTGAAATGAGGCAGATTCGGCAGAGCAAGTCCTTGCCACCTTGACACTTCCAAGAAAGCAATCGACCCAAGTATTTGAACATGTGGGCTCTTTCGAGATAGATGCTGACTACCATGGTCCCGAAGAGCAGGCCGAGGATGGGCATGTCGATGGACTGATAGGCTTGATCTGGGGAGATGACTCGGAAGACGACCATGAGCAAGGCACCAAGTAGAGATCCAGCGGTTCTTCCTATAGGAAGGAAGGGGACTGCAGGGAAAACAGCTAGAACCCAAAATATTCCAAAGGCAATTGAGCCCAGAACGACTTCAGAAACTGATGCGAGGGCCATTTTCTTGGACTAAATAAAGCAAACTTTCGAAGAAAGGTGAAGTCTGCTTCAATGTTTCCGATGAACACCCTCTGCACTCCCCAAAAAAAAAAAAAATTGAAAGTTTGTATGAGAGAACCACAAGAAAAAAAATGAGATAGTGAACTAAATGTATGTGTATATATATATATATATATATATGAGAGAACTATAACACGCACACACACATACATACATACACACATATGTATGTATGTATGAATGTGTATATATATATATATATATATATATATAGGTAGGTACGTATACATACATATGTATGTACACAAATATACATATATGTATATATGTATGTATGTGTGTGTATGTATATGTGTGTGTATATACACACACATATGTATGCATATAGATACATGCATGCATGTGCATGCACATGTACATACATACATATATGTTTATGTATATATAGGTTTGGATTTGAGAATCTGCTCAAATGTTTTCAATGAACACCCTCGATACCCAGAAAAAAAATTAAAGTTTGTATGAGAGAACTATAAGAAAAAAATAAGATAGTGAATGTGTGTGTATATATATTATATGTATATAGATCTATACGCGCGCGCGCGCGCACACACACACACACACATATATATATATATATATATATATATATATATATATATATATATATATATATATATATATATGTATGTATGTATGTATGTATGTATGTATGTATATGTATATGTATATATATACACACGTACATACAAATATGTACATATGTGTGTATTTGTGTACATACGTATGTATGTATGCGTACCTATGTATATGTACATATATACATAGATACGTACACACACACGCCCCCCCCCCCCAACACACACATATATATATATATACACACACGTACATACATGCATGCACGTGCACATGTACATACATATATAGGTACATACATACATATATATATGTATATGTATATAAATATTTGAATTTGAGAATCTGCTCAAATGTTTTGGATGAACACCCTCAGTGCTCCCGAAAACAAATTTGAGAGTTCATATGTGAGAGAACTATAAAAAAATAAGGTAGTAAACTAAATTAGTGTTGCCAAACACATGATCTCTCTCTCCCTCTTCATCTTCCTATGGTTTCATGTCAGACATAATATGTTTAAGCCTAGGCTCATATATATATATATAGTTTGGAATTAAGAATCTGGTTCCTGAGATATCATTTTGATCGCTGAACAAAGTCTCTGTTCAAAGACCAGGTCCAGTTCTGACTTCTGCTCTGAAAAATTCTTGACACAGACTTCATTGCCTGATGTTATGGGTCCGGTGCTTCTGTATTATTTTATCTTCTCTTCTCTTTCAATATCTTGTTATTCTGCTATGAACTATAATATTTTAGTCACAATCCTCTATCGGAATTGTACCATGAACTCTGAAGAACATATGAAGAGCAAAGGTATATATCTTTAATACAAACTAACATGCCAATATCATGAACAGTTGTATTGAAGTTTCCCATTTGAATATGAAAAAGAATAACAGTGCAACAAAAATAACGAACCTTGTTTGCCTAAATGTCCACTTCGGAGGTGTTAATTGCAGTTCATGCAAAAATATGAACGGTAAGTAACGTTTTCACGTAGTAGCTGCAACTTCACAAGAGAAGGCACCTTTGGGAGCGATAACAAAGCAAAAAAACTAAGCCTAAATTGTAGGTATCTCGTAGGGACTACGAGACACCTGAAAGAAAGAAGAAGATCAACCTGCCTTGCACTTTGAAACTAGGCAAGGCCCAGGAAATTTTGATATGAACCAAAATGAGCAGATGATCCATTATATAGACTGGTCCCAGACCTCAAGTTAATTAACTACTACATTTTTTAAAGCAAAAATGTTGCAGGTCCACCCTGAAATTAATTATGTAGTGGAATGAGTTTTTATTGTACTAGTATTAGTTTAATGTAAGAATTAGGTAGTTGATACTTTGATTGAACTACAATAAAGCCATGAAGATGGACTGGGATTGAAGTGCACCCTTGCACAGATGATCCACATTTCATAATCCTTCCAACAGCCAGGGCCAACCATCTTCATTGTCTTCAGCGATTTTTTTTTTTCGTTTAAAGAATCATTATGTGGTAAATCATGAAGCCCGAAATGTATTGTCGCCAGTGATTGGATGAAGAAACCGATCAAAAGATTTGGCTAGGGCCACAAGCTCATGAACTCATGATTGTTGAATTCTGTCTTGGTTGTCTAATTGTGCAACCTAAACAGAATATTCGTTGATCCCTCTAATATTAAATCTAAACCAGTTCATCACGATTAGGCGTTGCACGCTTAATTTAACTTGTCTATTTGGCTCATCTCCAAGTTATGTTATGCCTAGTAGCTTGAACTTTTAAACTAGGTCCAAAACAGTACCCAGTTTTTACTGGTAAACCAGGAGGATATTGAGCTATAATCTGGCCTAAGTATCAATTAGAGCAGGCTGGGTTTAACTCTTTTCTAAGGGAATTGGATGCTATGGCTGCATCCAATAGCCTAGATCATCATTGCAGCTTCATAGATCTGATTCAGGAAAAAGAGCAGTTCATAGATCAAGTATGAGATTAGCGCACACAACCAGTGCAATGCATGTGAATTACTCAAAGGAAAGCACAGTACTGGAGGATGTTTCAGTGATTACATCAATCAATAAAAAGTAAAGGATCGGATAGCTTGCCACCTGTTGTTTTCTTAATCCAAGTCATTTGGCATATGTGGTGCGCAAAATTGATTCAAGCGGAAGGAGAACTTGACATAGGGCTATGTGATGCATGAAGCTGATTAGCCAAGGAACATCAAACAGAAAGTTCTCATGAAAAATATATCTTTAAATTATTGAGTTATGTAACATATTAAATATTAAATGTAAATATCAGTTCAATAAAATTTATAACTGACAAACAACTTGTACGGGTTGTTACTGGTTTTCATTTATTATTAGCAATCCTGATGCTATTTATGTCAAGCTCATGTCAGCATTGGTTTAGCCATAGGCCATCTTTAATAAAGTGACAATTGTTGTAGTAATGCTATAATCCTTCTTTAAAAACACTTGGTGACTGTCACAAAGGACATAGCGGTGGTTATTTTTCCAAGTATACCAAGACTCAGATTAGTTGGTGACGCACCCAGGACAACGTAGAAGGCTTGTGGGGACTTGAAGAAAAGAAAATTATGAAGAAAAATAATTTAGACTGAGAACGAGACTACGAATGATAGATTTAGTAGAGAAGAAGAGAAGTCTTGTGGAATATACAATGTGTAAAGTCTGTAAAAATTGGACCCCTCTAACCACCTGTCCATGATTTGGGGAGGAGTTTATCCTTCCCTAATCGCCACGCGTGGATTTGATGGTGGAATTAGGGAAGAGTTTCTCCTTCCCTTATCTATTTCGGCTATAAAAAAATATATGTAAGAGGGGTGGGGGGCTTACGGTTATTTTATAACGCCACCGAAAGAAAAAAGAGAGGGAGAGGGAGAGAGAAGAAGTGGGGAAGCAAAGCCCTTTATCATCAGGATATCGTTAGATGGAAAGAGAGGTAAGTTCTTAGCAGATCATTAAAGATGAAAAAAAATTAAGCATAGGTGATGAATGCGGTGAGGAGATTATAAAAATATATTTTTTTTAAAAAAAAAGGGAGAGGAGAAGGGTGATTATTCGGATTGCGGTACAGACCTAATGATGGCTCCAAAAGAAAAAATAATTTTTATTTTATTTTATTTTTATTCAAATTTATTTTTGTTAATTAAATAAAATATATGAATTGTGTTAGCTGAAGAGGATAACCAACGTGGCAGGGAGGAGTTAAATTCGAGTCCTCAATGAGGGGTTGTTAGCCAAATTGTGAAGTAAGAATTCTCCTACATAATTTTTATCGGTATTGTATAAATAATAATTGTTAGTTTTTGATAATTTACGTTGGAAAATTTTGGATTTCGTGCTGTTTTCTGAGTCTTGATTTGGTTTGGTCAATGAATATTGCCTAATTATAACTTATAAAATTTTTATTATTATGGTTGAGTTGCGATGCATTGATACGCATGCCATGTGTTAGTTGTGATGCATGAGTGCATGATGGTTGATGCTCTATGCTGGCCATGTAGAGCCTTGCCATAGGCTAGAAATGTGGTAGTGTTGCCAGTCACAGGCTGGAGTGTGACAACGTGGGCCCCGCCATAGGCTAAAAATATGGTAGTATTGTCCGTCACAGGCTGGAGTATGACAGTTGCCCCGCCACGGGCTGGAACGTGGTTATGGCAGTCTAGAGCTGAAAACCAGGTGTGTTTGGATCCAATGTATGACTTGTTGAGTCTGAAGTCATTAGAGGTGTATTACATGATTGCATGATGGCATCTACATTTATTAGTTGATGGTTTGAATTTTCTTAATTATGTATTTATACCATAAAGGTTATCTATTTAATTGCTATGTAAGAAGGTAAATTTTATGTAGGGGATTCTTACGGGGATGTTGAGCTCATTATATCCGTTGAAATTTTTTTTACAGGTTGAGGTGATTGATTTGATAGGATGGGATGGAGCGACGTTGCAGTTATTGAAATTAGTTAGATAGATATAAATTTTTCTAAAGATTGTAGGAAAAATAATGAACTTATGTTTATGACACTAGTGGATGTTTACCCAGTTTACTTTTAAATTATGATAATTGCTATTTCTTTAAATGATAAAACTTTTGTGGAATATAGTGTGGATTGTTTATATCAGGTCTTGCATGGTCTCTAGGGCTTGCCTTAGGGTTCATACGACCGTGTCACGTGATCGAATCAGATGGTGAATTTGGGGCATGACAGAAATGGTATCAGAGCTTAGGTTTATGATCATTATAAGGGATAAAAAAAATGTGGTGACAGAAGTGGTATTAGAGCTTAGGTTTATGATCATTAGGGATGAAAAAAAGGTGACTGAAGTGGTATTGAAAATATGGTTTAGGATTTTGGGGTTTAGGATCGAAGTGAGAGTGAGTGGGAAAAATTTTAAATTTTATTTGAATTAAAATTTTTGAAATATGAAATTATTATGTGTTGGCTAATAACTATTAAAAAATAAAAGTGGAATGGTAGAACTCAAGAATGTGGTAAAAACTAATTTGAAGTCAAGACATAATACTTAACGAGGTGTCTTGGAGAGACTAGTAAAAATGTACGTCATATATATATATATATACACTTCTTAAGGAACTCAATTTTTATTTGGTACAAAGATCAAATTGATTCTTGATGCTAGATACATCATTTGGGTACTTGGGAACTTGAGTTAGAAGTAAAAGACAAGCATCCTCAACTCTTTGATGTATCTGGTAAGAAAAATTTCGAGGACGAAATTTATTTTAAGGGGGGGAGAATATAAAGTCCGTAAAAATTGGACCCCCCTAACCACCGTGCATGATTTGGGGAGGAGTTTATCCTTCCCTAACTACCACGCGTGGATTTGACGGTGGAATTAGGGAAGAGTTTCTCCTTCCCTTATCTATTTCAGCCTATAAAAAAAATATATAAAAGGGGGTGAGGGGCTTAGGGTTATTTTATAATGCTGCCAAGAGAAAAGAGAGAGAAAGAGAGAGGGAGAGAGAAGAAGAAGTGGGGAAGCAAAGCCCTTCATCGTCAGGATATCGTTGGACGCTAGGAAAGAGAGGTAAGTTCTTAGAAGATCATTAAAGATGGAAAAAATTATGCATAGGTGATGAGCGCGGTGAGGAGATTATAAAATATATATATTTTTTTAAAAAAAAGGGAGAGGAGAAGGGTGAGTGCTCGGATTGCGGTACAGACCCAATGATGGCTCCAGAAGAAAAATTAATTTTTATTTTATTTTATTTTTATTAAAATTTATTTTTGTTAATTAAATAAAATATATGAATTGTGTCAACTGAAGAGGACAACCAACGTGGCAAAGAGGAGTTAAATTCGAGTCCTCAATGAGGGGTTGTTAGCCGAATTGTGAAGTAAGAATTCTCCTACATAATTTTTATCGGTATTGTATAAATAATAATTATTAGTTTTTGATGATTTACGTTGGGCAAATTTTGAATTTCGTGTTGTTTTCTGATTCTTGCTTTGGTTTGGTCGATGAATATTGCCTAATTATGACTTATAAATTGTTATGGTTGAGTTGCGATGCATTGATATGCATGCCATGTGTTAGTTGCGATGCATGAGTGCATGATGGTTGATGCTCTAGGCTGGCCATGTAGAGCCTTACCATAGGCTAGAAATGTGGTAGTGTTGCCAGTCACAGGCTGGAGTGTGACAACATGGGCCCCGCCATAGGCTGGAAATATGGTAGTGTTGCCCATCACAGGTTGGAGTGTGACAGTTGCCCCGCCACAGGTTGGAACATGGTTATGGTAGTCTAGAGCTGAAAACTAGGTGCGTTTGGATCCAATGTATGACTTGTTGAGCCTGAAGTCATTAGAGGTGTATTACATGATTACATGATGGCATCTACATTTATCAGTTTGATAGTTTGAATTTTCTTAATCATGTATTTATACCATAAAGATTATCTATTTAATTGCTATGTAAGAAGGTAAATTTTATGCAGGGGATTCTTATGGGGCTGTTGAGCTCATTATATCCGTTGAAATATTTTGTTTATAGGTTGAGGTGATTGATTTGATATGATGGGATTGAGCGACGTTGCAGTTATTGAAATTAGTTAGATAGATATAAATTTTTCTAAAGATTGTAGGAAAAACAATGAACTTATGTTTACGACACTAGTGGATGTTTACCCAGTTTACTTTTAAATTGTGATAATTGCTATTTATTTAAATGATAAAACTTTTATGGAATATAGTGTGGATTGTTTATATCAGGCCTTGCATGGTCTCTAGGGCTTGCCTTAGGGTTCATGCGGCCGTGTCACGTGACCGAATCAGATGGTGGATTTGGGGCGTGACCGAAATGGTATCAGAGCTTAGGTTTATGATCATTAGGGATAAAAAAAATGTGGTGATAGAAGTCGTATTAGAGCTTAGGTTTATGATCATTAGGGATGAAAAAAAAATGGTGACTGCTGTTGTATTGAAAATATGGTTTAGGATTTGGGATTTAGGATCGAAGTGAGAGTGAGTGGGAAAAATTTTAAATTTTATTTGATTTAAAATTTTTGAAATATGAAATTATTATGTGTTGGCTAATAACTATTAAAAAATAAAAGTGGAATGGTAGAACTCAAGGATGTGGTAAAAAACTAATTTGAAGTCAAGACAATACTTAACGAGGTGTCTTGGAGAGACTAGTAAAAATGTACGTCAATATATATATATATATACACTTCTTAAGGAACTCAATTTCCATTTGGTACAAAGATCAAATTGATTCTTGATGTTAGATACATCATTTGGGTACTTGGGAACTTGAGTCAGAAGTAAAAGACAAGCGTCCTCAACTCTTTGATGTATCTGGTAAGAAAAATTTTGAAGATGAAATTTATTTTAAGGGGGGTGGGGGGGGGGGGAGAATGTAAAGTCCATAAAAATTGGACCCTCCTAACCACCCGTGCATGATTTGGGGAGGAGTTTGTCCTTCCCTAATCGCCATGCATGGATTTGACGGTGGAATTAGGGAAAAGTTTCTCCATTCCTTATCTGTTTCGGCCTATAGAAAAAATATATAAGAGGGGTGGGGGGCTTAGGGTTATTTTATAACACCGCCAAGAGAAAAGAAAGAGAGAGAGAGAGAGAGGGAGAGAGAGAAGAAGAAGTGGGAAAGCAAAGCCCTTCATCGTCAGGATATCGTTGGACGCTAGGAAAGAGAGGTAAGTTCTTAGCAGATCATTAAAGATGAAAAAAAATTATGCATAGGTGATGAACACGGTGAGGTGATTATAAAAAAATATATATATATTTTTAAAAAAAAGGAGAGGAGAAGGGTGAGTGCTCGGATTGCGGTACAGACCCAATGATGGCTCCAGAAAAAAATTAATTTTTATTTTATTTTATTTTTATTAAAATTTATTTTGTTAATTAAATAAAATATATGAATTGTGTCAGCTGAAGAGGACAACTAACGTGGCAGGAAAGAGTTAAATTCGAGTCTTCAATAAGGGGTTGTTAGCCGAATTGTGAAGTAAGAATTCTCCTACATAATTTTTATCGGTATTGTATAAATAATAATTGTTAGTTTTTGATGATTTACGTTGGATAAATTTTGGATTTCGTGCTATTTTCTAATTCTTGGTTTGGTTTGGTCGATGAATATTGCCTAATTATAACTTATAAAATTTTTATTGTTATGGTTGAGTTGCGATGCATTGATACACATGCCATGTGTTAGTTGTGATGCATGAGTGCATGATGGTTGATGCTCTAGGCTGGCCATGTAGAGCCTTGTATAGGCTAGAAATGTGGTAGTGTTGCCAGTCACAGGCTGGAGTGTGACAACATGGGCCCCGCCACATGCTAGAAATATGGTAGTGTTGCCCGTCATAGGCTGGAGTGTGACAGTTGCCCCGCCACGAGTTGGAACGTGGTTATGACAGTCTAGAGCTGAAAACCAGGTTCGTTTGGATCCAATGTATGACTTGTTGAGTCTGAAGTCATTAGAGGTGTATTACATGATTGCATGATGACATCTACATTTATTGGTTTGATGGTTTGAATTTTCTTAATCATGTATTTATACCATAAAGGTTATCTATTTAATTGCTATGTAAGAAGGTAAATTTTATGTAGGGGATTCTTACGGGCTGTTGAGCTCATTATATCCGTTAAAATTTTTTTTACAGGTTGAGGTGATTTATTTGATAGGATGGGATGAAGCGACGTTGCAGTTATTGAAATTAGTTAGATAGATATAAATTTTTCTAAAGATTGTAGGAAAAACAATGAACTTATGTTTATGACACTAGTGGATGTTTACCCAGTTTACTTTTAAATTGTGATAATTGCTATTTCTTTAAATGATAAAACTTTTGTGGAATATAGTATGGATTGTTTATATCAGGCCTTGCATGATCTCTAGGGCTTGCCTTAGGGTTCATGCGGCTGTGTCACGTGACCGAATCAGATGGTGAATTTGGAGCGTGACACAATGATCAATAATTCATCATAATCAAGGTTCAAAAGCTACTTTACAATCCTTTCCATGCATATAAATATGCTTCAATAATCCTAGCTCTAGATGACTTTTGATATAGAACCTATATTTAATTAAAGGACTTGTAATATGATTAAAATAATAAAGGGAATAATTTATTACTAAATCACAGCTGAAGCATTTGGCTACTTTTCCCCAGAAAATATTGCAATTTGGCCAGGGGCTAAGATGTTACTAGAATCCAAGATCACTACAATATAAATTTCTCTGTGCAAAGTTATGGGTCTTGAATCTTGCTTGCTCGAAACTTGCTTGTTCTATCTAGTCCAAGACAAATTCTAAATATTTGATTTGAAAATTTGCTGGTTTTTCCCTCTATTAGACTCGCCTAATTAAGAAGAATCCATCCTTGAATTCACATACAGCGTCTGCTTTTCTTTCCACTCCTCAAATAAATCATGAACCAAGAATCCATTTACTTGAAAATGAATCATTCATAGGAGTCTTTTGGACAATATCTAAGATCCATGATAAAATATCTTGATGATATTTCCATGTTACAAGTTTAAATTTTTGCTCATCATATATGAAAAAGATAAGTATTAAGCTGACCATAATATTTTTCTTGTCAAATAACCATGGCCTGCCTAAAACTATATAAGAGGCATTCATCACAACTACATCACCAACTATTTGACTTTTATATCTATTGTCAATTGGAAAAAAAAAGAAGGAGATAACATATTGATATTGCACATTAATTTTTTTTTTTCAATTTTATCTAATATCAAGTCAATTCATACGAAGAAAAAGGATTCATGTAGCCAATTTCAATTAGTTTGAGACTAACACTTTATTGTTGTTATTGTTGTTGTTAAGTCAATTGATATGGAGATATTTGAGTTTTTTCATTCAGCTTTGTTGAAACACATTTGCAATATTTTTACAATCAATAATCATCTTACATGGTTTTCTATTACAACTTATTGTTGTTCTAAAAATTTACTTAACCGATCTAAATCATTATTGTAATTTCTTTAGTCTACCATTTTGTTCAAAAAATTGTGTAGTCTTATGACCTTTTGTAATAGAAGAAGAAGAATCGTAATCATTCGATTTATGCGTTACATCATCTTTATTTATATTTGTTACAAATAAATGACCGTGGAGAAAAGAAGTTAAGAAGGGGTTGATTCTATTTAAGACAATTGTTTCCTTAATAAAATCAGACTCTCTTGAAATATCAATTTAAACTTCATGCATATCAATTAGATTAAATTTTCTAATTTTGAGTCTACCTTTATGCAGGCCTAAGAGATATTTCAATTTGATGCTAATCAATGCGACGTAGGAGACTTAAGGAAGAGAAACATGTAAAGAAAGAAGTTTGAAAGAAGAATTAGGAGAGAGATTAAGAAGAGAAGAGAAGAGATGAAAAGTTTCATGGAATCTACTATAATAATTCATCATAATCATATAAAGGCTACATATATATATTAAAATATTTTTACCACTAAAATTTTTATTCATAGGGTATGATTATAATTTTACAATTGCCATTAACCGACTGTAACCCTCTTTTATTTGTGGCTTGGGACTGGTTATGTAAAAGGTTTTATACCTAAGGTGGAGTTAATATTTTTATGCCTTGATAACTTTTAATTTTGACCTTGCATTAATTAAAGGTTGCTTATATGGCTAAAGCTTTTAAAAAGAGAATAAACTAATTTATCACAAAATTATAGCTAAAGTCTCTAGCCACTTTTTACCCATAAAAGTTATGACCCATTAGCTCCTTTCAGTTTACGACAAACTCTATTAGATATAAAGTAATGCCATAACATACATTATTTTCTATGGATATTGAGAATAATATTTAATAAGAAAATAATGGTGTCATTTTTTGCTGAAAAAATAGTGGCATCGCTTTCTCCTGTCACCATTTACTTCACAAAAAAGAATTAAGAGAATTTGCAAAGAAATCTTTCAAAACTAACTTATTGCCTCATTTACCTCATAAAAAATTAAAAATTATGCATAAATACTTTACAAGACTGACACTTATATAAAAAGAGAGAGTTTGTTGTCTTTGATACAAAATGCCTCCTAGTACAAATAATGATGTACTTTATAAAATAAAAATTGATGCTATTAATCATAATCTATTATAAAAGATATTTTAAGACTAAGAATCATTTATTTTTGATGTCTCTTATCTATACGTCAAGTGAACACAGAATGAATAATAGCAATAGATCTAGTAAACTAAATTATGTTGTGCACTTATATTTTGTAAATCTACATCATTGAAATCTAGATATTTTAGAACATATCTGGATCAATTTTTAGGTAATTTGATAGATCAAAGAAAGGCTCTGTATCATACTATTAGAATTATCTATTTTTATATATTTGGTATTTGGATAAAAGGCCTTTAAATCATGTGATTTTTTATTTCTCGAGATATTTCATGCACCATAAATTATTCTCGAGATATCAATTTTCATTTTTTTAATAAATATCACTGATTTTTACTGAAAATATTTGGAGTACATCTGAGCCAAATCTCTCTCTCTCTCTATATATATATTCAAAAATCTATCACTTGCATATGTGCTTCTCTAGAATCTGAAAATCATGAACATCCGGTGATTAGATGCATCTACTAATCTACGACTTTATCCCTTCAAAGATTTTTATACTTACACTCTTGATGAACTGCCTTATTACTCATTTTCATGTCAAAAAATAAAAATATTAATATACTATTTTAAACTTTATTTTTTGGTAGATAAAGAAGGAGGATTAGTTGTCAGAGAAAGGAAATAGAACAATTACGTCAAGCTGCACAGGGATTCAATGGATCAAAATTGTTTATCCCAGAATATTTATACCACTCTCTGAAAGTGGCTTCAGCCACCATTGCATGATCCGCGTGCCCTTAAGTCCTTCAAAGTTAAGCATGGTATGGAAATCTAAGCTAGTCTCCTAGTCATATTAAGATTAAAATGATAAATAAATACGTAGAATTATGGGAAGGCTATTCATGCAAATTTTAGAGTTTTGAGGGGCATATTTTAACACTGCACGTATAGATAAAATATTTGTCGGCCCCATATAGTTAGAAGAAGGCTTAGATGAGTTGAGCATATAAATAAAATATTTAGAGGAGGTATACATGTAAAATTTTCAAAAACACATTTTTACATTGTTGCAACAAATTAAATAAAACTGAAATGTTATTTAAATTACAACTGCTAATGTAAATTAAATTTTCGCTAATGTCATACAATGGCCATTATAATAGAACAATAATTAGATAGTGATCATCATTTTTTTAGAAAATTAGTGAGTATTATTTAAAATTTCCTTGCGTACATACATCCCTTCCACACCACAAAAAAAAAAAACTTGAATCTGATACTTCTAGTTGCTGAATCCGTACAACTGATTAAAAATACTTGAAAATAGACTTCAGAATCGGTCTACCTTCCTTCCAACCACTACCTTATCATTTTAAACTGATGACAGCATCAGAAAGGAGAAACCAATATTTCTTTCCATGATAATGGAATAACCTCAGCATCCATTTTCAATGGCCCTAAACAATGGCCGACAGTAAGCTACTCTATTGTAAGGTCTCAATCTACAGCTAACTCCAATCTATTTTATTGTTCGGTGAGGAGTTGATAGACGAGCAGCCAACCAAGTCTTTCCAACAAGACATTGCCACGAGACTCTTTTAACTGCACATGCATGCTGACAAAATATGAAATGAAAACGTTTCCATGTTAGAATAACCCAATGAATGAGTCCGAACTTTATATAAAAAATATAAAAACTTTATATAAAAAATATAACGTTAGCCAGAGTGGATTAATTGGTGCACATTACAGTGTCGGTGCAATCACTGCAGGCTTTAGGTGTGAGGTTCTAATCACTATGACGATCATGTTGAAAATTAAATTTGATATTTTCAAAGTGACTTTAAAAGAAGAAATTTTTATCTTAAAAATCTTCATAGGAAATTGCTACTATTAGTTGCATAGAAAGTTGTTATTAAGTTGCATAGGAAGTTGCTATTTTGAATTAAGTAATATGCATTTATTTCTGGTAGACAAAGAGTCATTTTATATTTATAAAAGGTCATGCATTCTTTCATAATTCAGTATAAAAAAAGAAAAATAAAAAATATAATAGCAATTATCTTCTTCTCTTTCATCATATCATAGTTTTTTTTTTTTTTTTCGTTCTAAATTATCAGCTTTAAGCAAGCTATGCTCCATGAATTGCATATTGAGTGCAATTGAAGAAAATAAAGGAAAGAAGTAAAAAGACATGAAGAAGAGAGGTCTCTTAAAATCTTGGATTGTCACAGCATTATATCGCTGATAAAAAATAGATAAAAAGAGCCCACCTTCTCTCCCCCATTTTACAGTACTTTTTCACCTTGTTTTTTCCTTCCTTTTCTTCCTGTGTTCTTCTGGTTAGAATCCACGTCACAGCGTTGCAGCAAACTCCTTTTCAGCCGGCAAATGCGGGTCTCCTGCTCTCCTCTAACCACTGAGCTGCGATCGAGGTGCCATAAAAAACTCTCTTAATTCATTTTTTTAAAATAAAAAAGAAGAGCATATGACATATATGAAAGAAGAAATACGTTGATCAGTTTTAGCTAGATTAAAACAAAAAAAGAAGTAAAATTTTATAACTGTCCGTGCTTCTTGTTGCTTGCGTCTCATGTGCTTAATTATCAATGCGTGCATTTTTTTTTTTTTTTAGCCCTCTTGTTGGGGAGAGCTGGAGGGACTTAGATTCCACCTCACGGAGAATGTTGGCCACCAAATTTTGTAGAAAAGGGCGGTGCTGTTGGAGTATTTTAAAAATAGTCAAACGATTATAGCCTCTAATGTAAGATTTAAAAGAATATATTTATTTATTGGATTAAGAATACAGATGAAAATGATAGTTGGAATCTAGAAGAGAGATTATAAAATTCAAAATTTTTATTTTAGTAACATAGATAATCTATAAAATAAAGGGTCCATAAGTGATATAAGATAAAAGAAAGGTCTTAACGACATTGATAGTCCTAAAAAAAAATCGTTGTGAAGAAGGATGTCCAAAGATGACATGATAAGCTAAGGCAAAAAAAAATGAAAGGCTATGGCTAGTATCTATGCTTTATATAACACGATTAAAAACAACTAAATCATATAATAAACATCCATGAGAAAGTGAACTACGCGTTGCTTGCATTATCACCATCTTCATAGGTAGATGTTTGACATTTGAGCATTAGGTGGCGCATCTCCCTGTATTTAGACTTTAGTATGCATTTGAAACTCAGCATTTCTATTTCCATCCCTCTTTTGGTTTCTCTCTCAAAAATAAAATCATTAGCTAAACCCTAATACTTATAATAATTTGACAATAAAGTTAATTTATAATGAGCCATATCTAAATATTTTATTAAGCTAGTCTCTTCTTTTTTTACTCTTGGAAAATTATAATACAAGGAAGCAAGATGGGATTTGAACCAAAGCCGTTTCTATCAACATGCAGTAACCTACTAATTAAGCTAGTTAGCACTCTCATATTACTAAACAAATCTAAACTTTCAATTAAAGGATAGAGAATCTCTCTAGTTTTTCTTTTTCTAACAAAAGAAAAGAAGGGAATAAAAATTTTCCGTCTGTGTGGTTTCAAGGAATAGTTTCTTAGCCTACCCTTTACTCTTACACCACATAATTGTATGAAAGATAAATAGTACAATACTAAGTAATTAGTTTTGCAATGAATGACTCTTCAATCTTGGATTTGCTAGAGCTTCTTATCAACATTCTTTTTAACAAAAAGGTTATTTTTCAATTTAAATTAATTAATGTCATGAAGAGGTGATATTATTAAATCATTTATGTATGATTTAATAAAAAATGCAATATTTTAATGCATATAGTTTATAATATTATTACCTTATTCCTTCTATATTTTGTTTTGACCTCTTCTATTCAACACTCTTTTTAGTTCTAGCCATATTGCATGATATATATCATTTTGTTAAGGTAAGTTACGTTGACAACTGTCAAATTTAGGTTTTGTTCTTCATACCCTTCTTGTGAGGATTGCTCACTTTATATAAAGTTGTCGGACTAATTACAAGGCTAAAAATCAGCCATTACATAAGATACACATGATTATGTAAGGTAAGAATAAATGTCTATCAATTCTATGCATATATACAATATGCTCTACACTTATGGCAATGATGCTGATTTTCTGCCTAAACAATTCTCCCCTTGATGCGCCCTTAGTTAGCTAATTTGAATTTCAAAATTTAAATTCAAAACTTTCACTTAACAGGTCCTTTGGTTCGCCAAATTAGTCATGAAATCTGTCATTTTTGCATATCAAATCAGCCTTGGAATCTGCCATTTCTGAGCACCAAATCAGCCTTAGAATCTACCATTTCTGCTCCCTTGACTAGCTGTTAATTCTACTAATATCCCCTCTCAAATTGATGCTGGGCAATTGAGAAGCATCAATTTGTCAATTAAGAACTGATGTAGGGGACGAGAGAGAGTCTTGGTGAAGACATCAGCAGTTTGGTGTTCAGTAGAAATGTGTGGAAGAGTAATCTCCTGACGAGCAAAAGCTTCTCGAATGGAATGACAATCCACTTCAATATGTTTGGTGCACTCATGAAAAACAGGATTGGCAGCAATTTGAATAGCACTGGTATTATCAGCATGAAGAGGAGTAGGAGTAAGCTGTGGAACACTAAGTTCGCCTAACAACCCTCGAAGCCATATAATTTCAGAACAAGCAGATGACATAGCCCGATATTCAGACTTGGTGGATGACTTCGATACACGAGCCTGCTTCTTACTCTTCCAAGAAATGAGGGCGTTGCCAAGAAACATACACCAATCCGTAATAGAACGACGAGTATCCGCACAACCAGCCCAGTCGGCATCACTAAAACCCTTCAACTGTAAAAAATTCTCAGAGGAAAAAAATAAGCCACAACCAGATGTCCCTTTGAGATATCGAAGAAGACGACGGACAGCGGCCAAATGTGTCTGGCAAGGAGCCTGCATAAACTGACTGACCTGCTGAACAGCAAACGAAATATCAGGTCGAGTAATGGTCAAATAATTCAAACTGCCCACCAGCTACCGATACATTGAAGGATCAGATAAGGGATCACCATCTGCGTGACGCAATTTTAAATTGACCTCCATAGGTTTAAGAACCGAATTTGCGTCTTGAAGGCCTGCTAAAGAAAGAAGTTCTTGGGTGTACTTATGCTGATGTAAGAGCATGCCATTTGGGCAATGGTGAACCTCCGGTCCAAGAAAATACCTCAGTGGACCAAGATTTTTCATATGAAATGAAGATTTGAGATGATGTTGGAGTTGCTCAATTAACTGGAGATCAGATCCAGTAATCACAATATCATCGACATACATAAGAAGTATAACAATCCCAAGGCTAGTCTTGCGAAAGAATAGAGAGGAGTCATACTGACTCTGAGAAAAAGTGAAATCCAGTAGAGTAGTACGAAACTTCTCAAACCATGCCCGCGGTGCCTGCTTCAAACCGTACAGAGATCGCTTTAAGCGACAAACCTCAACAGAAGAGGAAGGAAACAAGCCAGGAGGAGGAGACATAAATATTTCTTCCTTCAGATCACCATGTAGAAATGCATTCTTCATATCCATCTGGTGAAGCGACCATCCTTTCGAAACAGCAATGGCCATGATAGTGCGGATAGTAGTCATTTTAGCAACGGAGCGAATGTTTCCTCATAATCAAGCCCATACTCCTGTCTATTCCTGAGTGCTACTAGACGAGCTTTATATCTTTCAATAGATCCATCAGCACGTAGCTTGATGGTGTAGACCCATTTACACCCAATAAGTTTAACTCCAGCAGGACAAGGGATGATGTCCGAAGTGTGATTGTCCTGAAGAGCCTGAATTTCATCCTGCATAGCTTGGCGCCAACACTCTTGAGTAGAAGCCTGAGAATAAGACTTAGGCACAAAAGTAGTATCAAGAGTAGCCTGAAGAGCCGAAGAAGAAAAACCATACCAATCTGGGGGCCGGAAAATCCTAGTAGATCATCGTGGCCCATGCAAGACAGGATCAGGTGGCAGTTCAAAGGAAGGAAGAGGCAGTGGGCGACGTCGCTGATACACGATATCGGGCTTAGAAGGAGTATGAGATACATCATCAAATGCAGGAAGTGAAATAGAGGGAGAAACAAGATTAGTACGAGATGGAAAAGAAATATTGATTTTCAAAGAAAATTACATTGCGAGAAATACGAAGCTTGTTAGCATTCGCATCATAACACACAAATCCTTTATGAGAGTTACTATAACCAAGAAAAGCACACTGAACAGATTGGGCAGAAAGCTTGTGACGTTCAATGGGAGGTAAATGAACAAAACAAATGCAACCAAATACATGCAAATAATTATAATTAGGAGAAACACCAAACAAACAAGAATATGGAGAATCAAGATGCAAGGTAGGAGAAGGTGGACGATTAATCAAATATACAGCTGTAGATAATACTTCTACCAAAATCTAGAAGATACAGAAGATTCAAGCATCAATGTACGAACAACATCTAAAAGATGTCTATTCTTACGCTCGGAGATGCCATTTTGTTGAGGGGTGTAAGGACACGAACGTTGAGAAAGAATACCCTTCTGTTGGAGAAAAGATTGAAAATCATGAGACATATATTCTCCCCCAGAATCTGAACGAAGATCTTAATACAGGTAAAAAATTGAGTTTCTACATAGGCAACAAAAGTTTTGAAGGTTGAAAACACATCAGCTTTAGAACGAAGAAAATAGACCCATGTGAAACGACTGTAATCATCAATAAATGTCACAAAATATCGGTATTGAGCATGAGAAAGAACAGGACTTATACCCCAAACATCAGAATGAATAATATCAAAGCATGTAGAAGCACGACTACCTTGCAAAGGAAAAGGTAAAGATTTGCTTTTTCCTAGTTTACAAGGAGCACAATCAAAAGGCAAGGAAGAAAACTCATTTGTATTACTCAAATAACCATGTTTCATAAGATGTGTCAAAATTACAGAGTTGGGATGACCCAATTTCTTATGCCAAAGATGGCTATTATTATTAGCAATAGCAGAACAACCAACAAAATTTGAACGAGGAATGGAAAACAACTGAAGAGGAAAAAGACGTCCCACTTTAGGCCCCTTCGCTATCTCCTGTCCCGACGCTTGATCCTGCACACGACAACCAGAATGATCAAAATGAATAGAACAATTATCTTCTACTAATTGTCCAACAGAAATGAGATTGGCAGATAAGTTAGGAGACACAAAAATATCAGTAAAGGAAGACCCTAGATTTCTAACTACAGTAATGGGAAGAGTACTGCCATCTGCAATCTGAATATATTGCTGACCATCATACTTACGAACATCTTGTAAAGCTGCCAAACTTCCAGTCATGTGATTGGAAGCTGCAGAGTCAATTAACCAAGGAGAAGGAAGGAGATGTTTCTTGCCTTGGAGACCAAGAGCAGAAAGGGCAGAAATAATCATCTGTTGAACCTGCTCGGGCGTAATGTTGGAAGAAGAACTTGGAACTGTGGGCAGAGTGGAAGACATAGGCACAGAAGCATACTGAACAGCAGTATGAAAAACAGGAGCAGATTTATTCTGAGGGCGTATACGACAATCCTTAAGGATATGACCCTCCTTCTTGCAATAATTACAGAATTTCTTGCTGCAATATTTTGCAATATGCCCAATTTCCTTGTAACTATAACATTGTGTGGAGATCTAGATCGTTCTTTGCCTTGAGCAGCGTATGCCATATTAACCATCTCAGAACCACAAGTGTTTTGATCAAGGCCAAGCTGTGAGGCAAGATGCTGTTCTTCACGCAAGAGTTCACCCAAGCAATCCTCCAAAGAGGGGACATGTGTGCGATTGATTAACCCAGCTCGTGCACTTTCAAACTCGGGTCTGAGCTTCATCAAGAATTGATCCCGCTGGCTCTCAGAATGAACCGCTTGTAATGCTGCCAAAGCTTCTTTGGGAACCTAAGAATGCACCAATCCAGAATAATCACTTCATAAATTAATAAAACCAGAATAAAATTGCTCAATAGAAAGATTCCCTGGCGATAGTTTCCAATGTCTAATTCTAATTGAAACTTTCGGGCAGAATTATTTTGATAATAAATTTACCGAAGGTAATCCCACATTTCCTTAACAGTAGTGAACCTACGAAGATTATTGACCATATGAGGTTCAACAGAGCTGAGTAACCAGGAAGCAATTTTAGCATCTTTGCTTTCCCATAAACTAAGCTCCTTGGAATCAGTTGGAGCCTTAGAAGACCCATCCAAATGACCCCATAACTCCTTCCCTTTCACAAACATCCTGAACTGGAATTCCCAACTGGTGTAGTTCTTGCCATTAAGGTGAATAATAGAATTTTCTTCAGATAATAAAAAAATTGACAGAGCAAAGAAATTACAATAGTTACTCTTCAGAATCTATCGACAGCTACCAAGCAACAGAAAAAATAAGATCCGACAGTCACCAAGAAACCCTCAAGAAATCAAGAATTCAAACAAGCCAAGAGAAAACCACAAAAATAATTTGTGGTCACCAAGAAACCCTCAAGAAATCAAGAATTCAAACAAGCCAAGAAAAACCACGAAAATAATTTGTGGCTCTGATACCATGTCAAATTTAGGTTTTATTCTCCATACCCTTCTTGTGATGGTTGCTCACTTTATATAAAGTCGTCGGACTAATTACAAGGCTGAAAATCAGCCATTACATAAGATACACATGATTATGTAAGGTAAGAATAAATGTCTATCAATTCTATGCATATATACAATATACTCTACACTTATGGTAATGATGCTGATTTTCTGCCTAAATAATTCTCCCCTTGATGTGCCTTAGTTAGCCAATTTGAATTTCAAAATTTAAATTCAAAACTTCCGCTTAACTGGTCCTTTGGCTCGCCAAATTAGTCATGAAATCTGTCATTTTTGCATATCAAATCAGCCTTAGAATCTGCCATTTTTGAGCATCAAATCAGCCTTGGAATCTACCATTTCTGCTCCCTTAACTGGCTGTTAATTCTACTAATAACAACCACGCGCATATTTCTTTTCTGAGCAAAGCAGTGGCGTAGCTGCCATTTTTTTGAGTATTTTAAATGGTGTAAGGGAAGCCAAAGGAGAGAAAAGACAAAAGCGAAGGACCGAACCAGATTAATTAGCAGTCAAAGCAGATGAATCATTGTAGTCAAACGAACTCATCTTCAACAGCCAAAATGGGTGAAAGGGACTGTCAGCACTGGTTCTAATCACTCTCCACGCCCTCGCTGTTGGAAAAAATGCACGAATTTTAAGCCTCTCTGCAACCATGCCTGCCGCTTTTTTCTTTTGTCTTTTTTTTCCATCTCAGTGTAATACTGGGGACTTCCTAAAAAAAATTTACAAAAAAGTTGCGGCCCACTCAGAAGAGGTGATGGGTGATCTATGAAAGATTGAGTTAGGCCAACGTATTCTTTTGATCCTCAAATTTTCTTTCCAAATCCATATATATAAAATTCAGTCATCGTAGATTAGTCATTCATCTTTCAAGAACGTTGCATTACTGTTCCATTGGTTAAAATTAATGAAATAACTAATATATACATATATTTGCATCAAGAGAATATGTTAGCTATTTCATCCATTTTACTTGATCATGTTATAGAGTGTCAGAATTGTGGTATTTTTAAACAATGAGGGACTAAATTATAACAACCAAAACTTTGAAGATCAAAACAAATTTTGAGGAAATGTCGGAGGATCAAATTTATATATCCTTTATCTTTTAAATATTAAAAATATTAATTATTTAATTTTATTTTAAGAAATGAAAATATTCTATTGATTATCAGTTCCAGCGTATAGTTGGTATGCTAAAAAAAAACGTTGAACTTCATAGGTTAATATGGTAAAAAGAATATGTTGACGTATGGCCATTGCAACCCCTTTTTCCTGTACGTATAGTTGGCTGCCCATTTTTATGGAGGCTATTACCATGATGGATCACAGTGCAGTAAGGAAGTACAGGAGAAAGCAGCTTGAGGGCCCTCGGAGTGAAGGATCTGCGCTCCATTACTATAATGGAGTTGCTAGTGCTTTTATGAAGGTTGCTGTGGTAGAGCCGTGGAGGAGATGGTGGCTCTAAAAAGAAAATGAAGCAGACAACTTTTTTAGAAAATGAAGATGATGATAGTTTCAAAGGGGATGGCAACTCGAATGGGGAAATTGAAGAGAAGACAGTGATGGAGGAGATAATGGCTCTATTAGAGCCTAACAATGGGAGTGAGGATTTGCTCTTTTATCCCAGTTATCGAAGTTAAATGGTCAAAAAAATCTTTCACCATATTAATGCTTTTGATTTATTCATATTTGTTTGAAAAAATAATAAAAAGATATCCAAGTAAAACCCTTTCAGCATTGGGTTTTTAGCACTGTTGTAGCCAAATCACTTTCCTTGGACATCGGCAAGAGTGAGAATCCAAAGGATGGTGAGGATGGGTCTGGGAATATCAAACGCCTCCTCCCCAAGCAGGAATCCTGTAAGGAAGTCCCGAGGACTGGTTGCTTTGGTGGGAACCCTCCGATGCCCAAGTAATTCAAAAAATAGTTAGGAATGATGGACTAAAAGACTTAGCCAAAAATTTGGAGTTCAGATCCCCCTCTCGTTATGATCGAAGGTTCTTATACCTGTTCGAAAGTCTCTCTCACCTTTTTTGGAAGGTTGTTGAATCCGAGATGTCATCGTCTGGTAGAGGATGGGCAGCAAGGCTGACAGGGACAGGTCGCAACCATTCCTAAGCTTATCAGAGATAGCCTGGTGCCATCTCCATGTCAGGCGCGACACCATAGGTGGTAGGTGGGCTTGGTCATATCGGGCGTGCGCCATAACTAGTAGTGGCCACGTAGGGTCGCAGGAGGTTGGTAGGCCACGTGGCAGTTGCAGGAGGTTGGTGGACCACGTGGCGGTTGCAGGTATCTGTCGGGCCACGTGGAGGAGGCCAGGTGCCGAGGCCGAGGGGGACCCTAGAGTCCTTTGGTGCTGACCTGGTCTGTCCAAGCCTGGCTCCGTCAGTCACTTGGTCCGTTAGCCTTAATGTGGCTTAATCAGCCACATCAGATGTCCCCCCATCCCTGAGATGGTGCGGACGCATCTTTCGCCCAGTGAAAGGGGCGTAAGATCACTCGGTGGCTGATCCTGCTGCGCCATCAGTTGCTAAAAGGGGCACGTATCTTCGGAAGGTGATGGCTCTTTAATATTGAAAGTATGGGGCACCACAACACCACCGCCCTATCAATCCTCACAGTCGGATCTGAGGGGGATCCTCCTCAAAACTGAAAAAAATTCTTCAGAACCAGTGGAAAGGTAATCGCCATCATTGAGCTGACATTATCGATGTCCTATCATTGGTCGTAGATCTCGCATCCTGTGCGTCGGATGGTTGCCGAAGCGTCTCTTCCAGTGGCAGGTGTGCATGTAGCAAGTCGAGTCAGGCAGGATAATTAAAAAAGGAGGCATAAGAGGAGGGTCGCCCTGAACCTAGCTCCTCGCACCTCCGAGATCTCCTTCTTCTTCCCCTGAGCTTGAGCCTTATCTGAGTCTTCCTCCCTCGGATCTTGCTGTTTTTCTTCCTTCATTCATGTCAGTCCTTCTGACTTTTTTTTTCTGCCCTTTTATGGCTTCATCACCCTCGTGGTCCTTTTCCCCTCCTTTTGAGGACCATGTTTTCCTTTCCTCAGTACAGCTGCGGGTTTCTTCATCCCTAACGCCCCCATGATCTTCCTTTTCTTCTTTAGAGGATCATGTTTCTTTATTACAGTTGCGGGCTGCTGGCAGGATCCCTATCAGGGATCATCCGGCCACCGCTGTTTCTTTGCCTAGGGTTAGGAGGGCGTCTGCAGAGGGGATCACCTCCACCATCACTCCCGTAGACCTGGCATCTCTTAGCGTAGCCTATAGGATATCCGAGGATGTCCGATTGTCCATCCCCAGACCTGATGATAGGGTGACTTCTTCTCAATCTGGGAGAGTCACCTTGTACGAGGTGTTCCTCAAGGTGGGTATCCGGCTTTCTCTCTATCCTTTCGTAGTTAGCCTCCTCCACAGGTATGCCTTAGTGCATGTACAGCTAGTTTCAAACTCCATTTGGACCATCTGTGCATTCCTAGTGCTGTGTCGTTTTCAGGGCATAGAGGGTAGGGTCTCCTTGTTCTGCAGCCTCTATGCCCTTCGCCCACAATCCGACTGGTGGTTGTTCGCACCTAGGCCTAGCCAAGTGATGCAGGGCGATATTCAAAACGCCTGCAACTCAAGAACGATCTAATATGCGAGAAAAGAATTCGTCCAGGTTTGGTTCGAATCTTGACAAGAAAAGGGAAAAATTTCGAATTTTGATCACTCTCAATCCGAAATTTAAAGGAAGAGCAATTGAATTTTCAATTCAATTGTTTTGAATCAGAAAGAAAACATTCATCTTTATTCAAGAGGAAAAAAAAGGAAATCTAAAACAGCGTCTTTCTTCTCTGCCTCTGACGGCCGCCCAAAACCAACTTAAATAAGAGAGAAAACCCTAACATCATAAGTTCAGAAAAATTACAACTATGCCATTAAAAACGAAAACAGGCCCAAAACTCCTATCAGACGAGCCCGGATGGCCAAAATCCACAGCAGCTCATTGCCAACGGCAATGACTTTGAATCAGCAGTCCGTTTCCATGTGACCAGCCAAGTTTGGGCCCAGTCCGACACATAAAATTTCAAGCCCGTTTGTTCTGCAACCTCTTGGACCTTCGTAGATTATCTGGTGTGGTCTTCCCTGACGTGGCCTGCTGACTCTGGGTTGCTGGTACAGGAACATCCAAGGACTGGTTCGACTGACCCGAACTCTGGTCTGAACTGATGTCCTCATCACTCTCCCCTTCCTCTGAAAAGCTTGACCTCAAGCTCGAATTCTCTCCTGCATAAGGGGTCAGATGCCGAATGTTGAACACATCCGAAATGAAGACATCATCTGGTAACTCAACCCGATAGGCATTGTCACCAAATTTCTCCAATACCTGGCATGGACCTATCTTCTTCGGCTTGAGCTTCGTTAAAGCTCCCTGTGGATACCGCTCCCTCGGTAAGTAAACCCATACCAAATCGCCCACTTCAAAGGACTGTTGCCGACGCTGCTGATCAGCTTTCGCCTTGTATTTGGCGTAAGTCTGCTCCAATTTGGCTCTAACAGTCGCATGTATCTCCTGCAAGTCAGACACTCTATCTTCAACCTTCTGACTCATCTTCTCTGGCGACTCAACTGGCAGAACATCCAAAGGACCTCTTGGCAAGAACCCAAACAGTATCTGAAACGGAGCAAACCCTGTAGAACGGTTCACTGAAGAGTTGAACTCAAACTCAATCTTCGGCAAACACAAATCCCAGCTCCTGAATTCATGCACATTTGCCCGCAACAGATTACCCAAGCTACGGTTGACAACTTCAGTCTGTCCATCCGTCTGAGGATGATAAGGACTGCTGAATTTCAACTTTGTGCCCAACTTCTTCCACAGCTCTCGCCAGAAGTGTCCCATAAACTTGCTGTCCCTGTCTGACACTATGGATGCCGGTATACCAAAATGTCGAACCACTGAAGCAAAATATAAGTCAGCAACCTTTGACGCATCAAAAGTGGTTTTGCATGGCAAGAAACACGCCACCTTACTGAACCGATCCACAATCACCATAATCGAATCCAGTCCCCTTGCTGTCCGTGGCAATCCTACAACAAAGTCCATAGAAACATCTCGCCATGGTGCCTCTGGGATAGGTAAAGGCGTGTACATACCTTGGTTCGTGTCTGTCCCCTTCGACTCTTGACACAACCTGCACCTCTTCACAAAAGCCTTGACATCTCGGTCAAGACCAGGCCAATAAAACCGCTGCCGAATCAACCAGGCTGTTTTATCCCTTCCGAAGTGACCCTGGTTATGCAGTTCCTGGATGATCAACACACGAAGAGACGTATCAGGAACACATAAGCAGTTACCTCGAAACAAATATCCATCATGGAGAACGAAATCAGTTCGCTCCCCCGCCTCAATTTTGGCCAAAATCTCCTTGAAGTGCTCATCCACACGAATGTCCTCCCTTACACTCTCAAAGCCGAGAGTGTACACATGCATAGCGCCAATCAACAAGCTCCGCCTACTCAAAGCATCAGCCACTCTATTCAACGTACCAGACTTGTGCTTGATGCTGAAAGTGTATTCCTGCAAGGCACTCACCCACTTCGCATGCCTTGAACTCAGTTTATGCTGACCCTGTAAGAACTTCAGCGCCTGATGGTCTGAATACAGTACAAACTCCCGCTGAATCAAGTAGTGGCGCCAATGCTGCAAGGATCTCACAATGGCGTACAATTCCAGATCATAAACCGAATAAGCCAGTTTAGCTCCTCCCAGCTTCTCACTGAAGTATGCGACTGGTCTTCCTTCCTGGTTAAGCACTGCCCCAATTCCAGTCTTCGAAGCATCACAATCCACCTCAAAAACTCTATCAAAATCAGGAAGACCAATAAAGGAGCTTCGGTCAATCTGACTTTCAGCCCATCAAATGCCTCCTGTGCGGCATCATTCCACCCGAATCTGGCTCCCTTCAACAATTCCGTTAAAGGTGCAGCCAGCTCACTATACCCCTTGACAAACCTGCGATAAAACCCTGCAAGACCCAAAAAGGATCTCAATTCTGTCAAGGTTGAAGGTACTGGCCATTCCACAATTGCATGCACCTTATTCCTATCTGGGAGAATCCCCTCTCCAGTCACAACGTACCCCAGAAAAATAGTCTCCCAACCATCCAAATGCACTTCTCTGGGTTAGCAACTAACTGGTTCTCACGTAACACTGACAAAACCTGTGCCACATGGCCCACATGCTCTTCGGCTGTCCTGCTGTATATCAAAATATCATCAAAGTAGACAACCACAAATGAGCTAAGAAATGGACGTAAAACCTGGTTCATTACGCGCATGAACGTGCTCGGCGCGTTGACAACCCGAATGGCATTACCAACCATTCATACAGCCCTTCCTTAGTCTTGAAGGCTGTCTTCCATTCGTCTCCAGGCTTCATCCTTATCTGATGGTACCCACTCTTCAAATCAATCTTCGTGAAGACCTTAGCACCACTCAACTGATCAAGCATGTCGTCCAACCTCGGTATCGGGAACCTGTACTTCACAGTAATTTTGTTAACCGCGCGGCTGTCGACACACATGCGCCACGTACCATCCTTCTTCGGTACCAAAAGGGCTGGCACCGCGCACGGGCTAATGCTCTCCCGTACGAACCCCTTGTCCAAAAGTTCTTGGACCTGCCTCCTCAATTCCTCATGCTGTTGCGGTGTCATCCGATAATGAGCCTTATTCGGCAACACTGAGCCCGGAATAAGGTCAATGCCGTGCTGAATATCTCGGAGAGGTGGTAATCCAGCCGGTAGCTCCTTTGATACAACATCTCGGAATTCCTCCAAGATAGACACCAACTCCTCAGGAATCATATTTGGCCTTTGCTCCTCTTCCACGCCGAAGTCTCCTGACTTGCTCACCAAAGCAAAACAAACATCCTCTCCATCCAAACTCGCATCGAATTCTGTGCTTGGTAAACAAATTACTGTATTCTGTCCACTCACTTCCTGAAGCGGCTTCAAAATAACTTTCCTCCCATCTGGACGCAGCATATAACTGTGGGTGTACCCGTTGTATACTGCCCTGTTATCAAACTGCCACGGACGCCCCAGTATGATGTGAGTAGCATCCATTGGAACAACATCCGCCTCAATAGTTGTCTCGAAATGAGGACCAAAACACAGTGACAACTTACACCTTCGGCTGACCTGAATGTCTGCATTTCGGTTCACCCAACCGAGCTTATATGGATGTGGGTGAGGGTCTGTCTGCAACCCCAGCTTCTTCACAGCCTCCTCTGCTATCACATTCTCCCAACTGCCGGAGTCTATGATAACACGACATGTTTTGCCAGCCACAAAACATTTCGTTGTGAAGATGTCATGCCGACGCCAATCCTCATCTGATCTCGGCGCCAGACACATTCTTCGTATCACCAAGCTCTCCCCTTGAATATGGTCCGGATCAATAACACACAGCTCATCATTAAATTCCTCATCCTCAGGGAACTCTCCTCCATTTTCGTCCTCCATATAATCCTCCATATACAACTGAGCTCGCGCCTTGGGGCATTCATTGGCATAGTGCCCCAAATTCTGACACCGATGGCACCGAATGTTAGCCCTGTTGCTGCCCACTCTCGCCTGAGAACCTGAGGTTCCACTCGACCCTGTTGGTCTTGGAGGTACTGATGCCTGCGGCCTCGCTACTGGAGGCATAAATTTGCCCCCTGAATTCTGCCCTGAACTCTGGCCCGTAGTAAAACCCCCTCTGCTCTGAAACCCCCTGTTTCTCATCAAGCTCTTTTCCACTGCCTGAGCCCTCATATGCGCATCTCCTACGCTATCAATTCGATGCACAGCCAGTGCATCTTGGATTGGCAGCCGCAAGCCATGAAGATACATGGCTATCAATCTCGGTTCAGCCTCAATCAACCGATTTCGTGCAACCAATCGATAAAATTCAGTTGTGTACTCCTCGACGCTCCGACTACCTTGCGTCAAACCATGCAACTTCGAATACAAAATCTGCTCATGGTTCGGAGGCAAAAACTCCCTGTTCATCTCCTGCTTTAGCGCTGCCCATGACGCTAATGGAGGTCTCCCATCCATATATCTACGATAGTGCTGCGCATGCCACCAAGCAGCAGCCCTATCTCTGAATCGAATTGTGACAAGCGGTACCTGCTTGTCTAAGGGCACCTCCTTCAGACGAAAAACATCATCGACCTGAAGGGTCCAATCAACATACTCGTCTGGGTTAATTCCTCCTTTAAACTCTGGAATTTCGACCCTGAAGCCTGCTTCCACCGATTCTGATTTTCGAAATAGGGAGGTTGATCGACATACCTTGGAAGTCCAACATCAGGCCTCTGTTGCCCTCTTCGAATTGGTGGTGCCTCCAGATTTTCGAAACCCCTCTCCCTACCTCCATCAATTTCATCACGCTCCTCCACTCGAAGGGGTTGGGCACGATTCTGCACCTCCAGCCGCGCCATCATCGCCTGCATGGTTTGCATCATCTGTTGCATCACCTGGTGCTGGTCTCGCATGGCGTCTTGCATAGCATCTCTCACGGCGTCTCTCAGGGATTGATCATTGTTCTTCTGCTCCATTGGATCAAATTTCGGTTAGGGTTGATATTTGGGTTTGGAAGGAATGGATCAAGTAATGGAAGGAATGGATCAAGGCGGTAATGGAAGGAATGGATCAAGGCTCTGATACCAAGTTGATGCAGGGCGATATTCAAAACGCCTGCAACTCAAGAACGATCTAATCTGCGAGAAAAGAATTCGTCCAGGTTTGGTTCGAATCTTGACAAGAAAAGGGAAAATTTCGAATTTTGATCACTCACAATCCGAAATTTAAAGGAAGAGCAATTGAATTTTCAATTCAATTGTTTTGAATCAGAAAAAGAAAACATTCATCTCCATTCAAGAGAAAAAAAAAGGAAATCTAAAACAGCGTCTTTCTTCTCTGCCTCTGACGGCCGCCCAAAACCAACCTTAAAAGAGAGAAAACCCTAACATCATAAGTTAGAAAAATTACAACTATGCCATTAAAAACGAAAACAGGCCCAAAACTCCTATCAGACGAGCCCGGATGGCCAAAATCCACAGCAGCTCATTGCCAACGGCAATGACTTTGAATCAGCAGTCCGTTTCCATGTGACCAGCCAAGTTTGGGCCCAGTCCGACACATAAAATTTCAAGCCCGTTTGTTCTGCAACCTCTTGGACCTTCGTAGATTATCTGGTGTGGTCTTCCCTGACGTGGCCTGCTGACTCTGGGTTGCTGGTACAGGAACATTCAAGGACTGGTTCGACTGACCCGAACTCTGGTCTGAACTGATGTCCTCATCACCAAGCCATCAAATTGGGTCTTCCCACGTTCGTTAAAGGGTGAAAGATCCAATTTTTCTTTGCGTACCTCGAGGGGGTAAGGCCAGTTTGGGGGGACCGAAACCTAGAGCCCAACAAGAACCTGTCGATAGTCCCAGGAGATTGGGAGGTGTTTGAGCTACTGTTGACCTCCGTGGTCCATCGTTGCCAAGAACTCCTATCTGAGGAGAACCTCCGGCCCATGGGTATTGCCCCGAGCGACGGTGAGCAGTCATGAATACTTTTCCCCTTTTTCCTTGTTCCTTTTTTTTGACCAATCTCTGGCATGTGCAGATATGAGGACACTGACCGACTGCGTAAGAAAGGTGGTGGCCAAGAGGAAGAGGGCCGCCAGCGATGCAGAGGGTCAGGGAAGAGGACTCGCTGTCAATCACCGATCCCTCCCTCCAGCGGGCCCCAGATGAGTCAAGGGGCTGTCCCACCGATTGATCTCACCGTCGAGTCACCCTCGGAGGAGCCGAGGGTTAGAGTGGTCTGACCGCTCGTGAAGCTGGTCACCTCAAGCATGGGGCCGGTTTGCTCGGCAGCCGAGCTGGCCTAGGATGGGGGCCCGCTAGGCGGAGGTTCGCCCGCAGGCGAGGAGTGCCCGGCGATAGAGAAGCCGTGAACAAAGGGGATGCCATCGGCCTCCAGCGCGACCCCCGCAACCTCGGAGTCGGTCGAGGCTGCAGAGGGAGGGGGACTCAGGGTGATCCCCTATCAACCATCACTGATGAACCACGGCCGCATGGTGGAGCAGCTGATGGCCCAGGTTTGCCTACCGAAGTTTCAGGTGGAGCTTCACTGCTAAGGGGCCTCCACCTTCTTCCACGATGCCTATCGGCCTGCTTTTGGTAAGCGTTTTCCTTTCCTTGTGAAAATTTTCTAGCTTTGCTTTATGCTGATGGAGGTTTCCCTGCGCAGACAGTAAACTCCATGGTCGCCGCAAGGGATGTCACCCTTCAGGGTGACGGGGTTCTTCGATGCACTCGACAAGAGGCCATCGATGCTCGAGCCCAGGTTGAGAGGACCGAGAAGGCATTGGAAATGGCTCGGCTGAGCGGGCAGAGGTGATTGAGAAGGCACTAGAGATGGCTCGGATCGAGCGGGTAGAGGAGGTCGAGGAGGCCAGGCGTCAAGCGGTGACCAAACTCGAGCGCACCTGTTCCACCGAGGCAAAGTTGAAGGAGACGAAGGCGGAGCTAACCTCGCACCAGCTTCGGCTCCATACCGTTATCCTGCTGGTCAGGGGCCGAGGAGAGGGCGGAGAACATCGAGGAGATCACCTGAATGGCCGATGCTAGGATAGCTAACACCATGGTGGACAAGCTCGAGGCCCTCCAGAGGGCATCAGAGATGGAGGCGACGGTGCGGACCGCCGAGGAGAAGGTTACAACGGCCGAGAAGGTGACGACCGAGTACATGGGACGCTATCGAAACTCTGATGCCTTCTTGGATGATGTGGTGGAGGCTTCGGTCAAAGTCTACCTCCAAGGCTTCCAGTAATGTAAGGAGAATGATGAGGAGCCGGAGGTGCTGCCCATGGCGCAGAGATCGGCCGATGATGGGCCAGCACCGGTCGATGCCTGAGGGCCTTTTCTCCTTGTATTCCTTTTTTTGTCCATTTCTTATCCTTGTATCAAAGTCCGACTTGAATCGGTATTTTTGTAAACTCTTTTGATAAGTAATGAAAATGAACCTTCTCTGAGTCCTTGAGTACTTAACTTTTGTAGTACGTTTCTTATCTTGCGCCTGTGAGAATCCGTGATGGGGTCATCTGGCTCTCGGTAAGGCCGATATCGAAGTGAATTCTAAGGCAGGCATTGAGGCCAACTATGAAGTCAGTCTTTGGAGTCGACCTTGGGTCGGCATTAGATGTGGACTTTGCGGTAGGTCTGTCTTCATGCCAACTTTGGTGTCAGTCGTTGTGCCAACACAGATAGTTGGTCTTTAGTGCTGACCTATCGTCGGTCTTTGTACCAATGTTGATAGTTGGTCTTGGGTGCTGACCTATCGTCGGTCTTTGTTGCCGACCCATTGTCGATCTTTGGTGCCAACGCTGATAGTTGGTCTTTGTGCCAATACTGATAGTTGGTCTTGGGTGCCGACCTGTCGTCGGGCTCTGGTGCCAGTGTTGCGGTCTTTGGTGCCAACGCGTCTTGGGTGTCAACCTGTCGTCGGGCTGCCAGCATTGCACCAGTCTTTAGCGCTGATAGTTGGTCTTTGTGCCATGCTGATAGTTGGTCTTGGGTGCCGACTTGTCGTTGGGCTTTGGTGCCGGCTTTGCATCGGTCTTTGGTGTTAACACCGATAGTTGATCTTTATGCCAATGCTGATAGTTGGTCTTGGGTGCCGATCTGTCGTTGGGCTTTGGTGCTTGCGTTGCATCGATCTTTGGTGCCAGCGTTGGTCTTGGGTGCCGATCTGTCGTTGGGCTTTGGTGCTTGCGTTGCATCAATCTTTGGTGCCGCATTGCATCGATCTTTGGTGCCGACGTTGCACCGGTCTTTGTGCCAACACTGATAGTTGGTCTTAGGTGCCGACCTATCATCGGGCTTTGGTGCCGGCATTGCACTGATCGTTGGTGCCGACCTAGAGTCGGGCTTTGGTGCCAGCGTTGCATCGGTCTTTGGTGCCGACCTAGAGTTGGACTTTGGTGCTGGTATTGCATCGGTCTTTGGTGCCGATGTTGCATCAGTCTTTGGTGCCGGCGTGGAGTCGGGCTTTGGTACTGTCGTAGGGGTCCAGTTGGAGGAGACGAAATCGGTTTAAAATTGTCTTCTCCATGATACGGTGAGATAGCAGGGGGTAGCTATCATAGTCCACCTTCGGATGGTTAGTGATTCTACGGCTAAGCTCTTCCAGTCGCTGGTTATATTCGTTCAACCGTTTCTCAGCTCGGTGAGCGATTCGATCATCAAAGGACCCCTCCCTTGAAGACCCCGATGACGAGGAGGGGCAGTTTCGGTGATGATGTCCTCGCTCGGTCTCCTTTCCATGCCACCACTTGGAGGAATCGCTGGAATGGCAGGAGGAAGACCAAGGCCTCTTAGAAGTATCCCGGCGGTGATGCCCAGGCAAGGTGCGACGACAGCAAGTTTTTCTCTGAGAGGATCTCCCACGAGTTAATTGTTGGCTAGGCTGATCGACCCCCGTGCCCAGCGAGGGTGGCCTCAGGTCCTATTGTGCAGCCGTTGGCTATATTGTAGCTCATGAACTACCACCACAAGTGACTAAACTTGTAGGGTGAGGGCGGTGATTCGGTCATCCTGAGATGGTGACGAAGGCGAGTAGGGAGGTTAGCCTCATGTTGTTCAGTCTCTTGGCGATGCCCTCCAGCGTAGCTAGTTGAAATTTTTTGGCCGTGCGTCATCACCATCTTTTAGTTTTCTCCGGAGAGTTGAGGTTTGCAGCTGGCTATTTTGAAGCTTTCTATCTCCTTGTCCTCTCACTCCTTCCTTCCTGGCGTGCCAATCTATTGTAGCCAAGTATTTTTCTCGAACGTCGGGCAAGAGTGAGGATCCAAAGGATAGTGAGGATGGGTCTGAAAATCTTCAAACGCTTCCTCCCCAAGTAGAAATCCTGCAAGGAAGTCCTCGAGAACCGGTTGCTCTATTGGGGACCCTCCGACGCCCAAGTAAGTAACTCGAAAAATAGTTAGGAATGATGGACTAAAAGACTTAGCCAAAAACCTAGAGTTCAGATTCTCCCTCTCGTTATGTGCGAAGGTTCTTATACCTGTTCGGAACACTACAAGAAACATGACTTTTGCCTACGATTTTTTTTCGTAGGTAAAGATAGAAAAAATTGTAGGAAAAGCCTTTCCCTACGATTTTTGAACTTTTCCCTACGAAAAAAAAATCGTAGGCAAAGATGCGTCGGGAAAGCCTTTGCCTACGACTTTCAAAATCGTAGGCAAAGATTATACCTTTTCCCTACGATTTTTTTCGTAGGGAAAAGTTCATATTTCGTAGGGATAGAGTGACTAGAATTTGAAATATAAATTTGAATTTAAAAACTTTTGCCTACGAAGATAAAAAAATCGTAGGGAAAAATCAAAAAAATAATTTTTTTTATCTACATCTTTCCCTACGAAAATTCTTAAAATCGTAGGGAAAATTTGGGTAATAATAATTTTTAATAATTTCTTTCCCTACGAAAAACTCCAAAATCGTAGGGAAAAATAAAAAAATATTTTTTATTCACATTTTTCCTACAAAAATTCTTAAAATCGTAGGGAAAAATTAGCTAATAATTATTTTAAATAATTTCTTTCCCTACAAAAAGCCTCAAAATCGTAGGCAAAAATCAAAAAAATATTTTTTTTATCCACATCTTTCCCTACGAAATTTCTTAAAATCGTAGGAAAAAATTAGCTAATAAATTTGTTTAATAATTCCTTTCCCTACAAAAAAAAAACCCCAAAATCATAGAAAAAAAATTAAAAAAATATTTTTTATCCACATCATTCCCTACGACTTTTCTAAAAATCATAGAAAAAATTAGCTAATAATCATTTTTAATGATTCTTTTTCAAATTATTTTTTTTAACCATTTTTACCTGCAAATATAAATTAAATCGTAGGAAAAAATAATAAATACAAAATTTTTTTTCTTTTTTTCCCTAAAAGATATGTCTAAAATCGTATAGAAAAGTTATATTTATTCTATTTTAAATTTTTTTTAATATTTTAAAATTATATTTCTATTTTAAAATTTTTAATATTTTGCATATTTATTTAAATAGAATATAATTTGTTTGTTTCGTATTTTTTAAAATATTAAAAACTGTATCAATAAAAATAATATAATTCTTTACATACAATACCCATTACATATACAATTTTTTTACACAATGACAACAAAGGATAAGCATCAAAATAACTAATAAATGAAAGTCAATTGTCCATATCAATTACAATATCCATAACATAAAACATCAAATCACATAATGAGACAACACAACATAAGGTACTGGACACTTCATAAAGGTGCCATTTATAAATGACTTCACCAGTTTTCTAGCTCTCTTTTAAACATTACTAGAGTAAGCAATGCCCTAAAATGACATTGCAATTCATCAATGTTCCAATAAGACATCATTGCAGACCTCTCATGCCAAAGTACACCTTGCTCACTTTCCTTGAAAGATCCTTTCAGGGTATCAAAATTACTTTATGCAAGGTTGAAAAACAAGTATTAAAAAAGTTTATATTTTATTAATTTTTATGCTCAGAAAATAAATTATTAAATCAGAATCATGGCAACTTGTAATTGAGTACAACTTGTTCAAATACCATGTTAGCATCTCTAAAAGTATAATTAAACAATATGAGTTTATCAAGCAAGTTAATTATGCTATGTAATGTGAAAATATCATACAAAATATGGGTCATGTAGAACATACCTCTGGACTAAGATGCATGGTCATGTGCACATAATTCAATGACTCAAATAAAATATACAAAATAGATCTTATTTACATAAAAAACTTTGGCATGGCACAGAACAGCATGTACAAATAAATAGTTCAATTAATATAAAAAAGTAAAAGCAAGGCTAATTAAGACAATTAGCATTAACTAAAACCAAAGGGTTTAATTATGCTTACGTTTGTATAGATTTCTTCAAAGCAGCAACAGTTTCAGCTGGGGTAGAAGTATCGATCGAAAACTCAATTGTATCAGCCATGTTGGGACTTCTATTGAAGTTGCTGATGGGCCTCATCAACAATACTGCATTTGAGTAAAGGATCTTCTCGTTATCATACCGAAGGAAGATTGTAGTTAATATGTTCATTTCTTCTACAATCATTTGCATGACATCCAGTTGCTTACATAAACTTTATGATACATATCAAACATAAAATTAATGTAAAGAAAATACCGAGGTATCTTTACAACATTAGGCACTTCATTATAGATGTAAAAGATGCCAATATCCTAGGGCAATGAACTAGTGTAGACTCATTAAAGTTACAAATTTCACACTGCTCTAACAATTGCCCCCAGCAATATGTTGATGGCATATATTCCCTGTGGAAGATAATCTTTTCACTAATTTGACTCTTAAATATTTTCCCGCTAAGCATAATTTAACTGGTAAATTTTGCGTTAGAAGTTTACCATATCATGGATCTGGACAAAATTTTTGCAACCATTATGAGACAACCAAGAATCTGACAGTGTACATACACATGACGTCCAGGACAGATCACATCAACATTATGCAAATGCTGAAGAAAGTAATGATATCTGACAGTGTACATACACATGACGTCCAGGACAGATCACATCAATATTATGCAAATGCTGAAGAAAGTAATGATAATTCAATTGTACCATTAAGAATGCATAATATATAAATAATAGTTTTCACCAAAAATTGAATTTTTCTCAAGATATGTCTTACTTGTAGTACAGAATAAATTCAGCAGTTGAATAAATGCACTAGATGCTAGTATTAAAGCTATGTTCATGTATCACTTACATCAAAGTTTCTCACCTACAGACTAAAACTATCATGTTGTCAGAATCTACCTCATCTCCCTGCTCTGCTCTAGAAAGCTGGATTATAGGATAGACAACCCTGGAGCACATGGAAATCTAATTCTTCTTTGACTTGTTTGAAAGTGACTGAGCATATGCAGTTCCTGAACAACAAACATACATGCACGAAAAAGAAAATGTTTTATTTGCATCTAGATGTATTGGAACAACTGATCAAGCTTGCATATGGAAGATATGTTGTTATCTGCAATAGAGAAGGCAAACCAAAGATATTGCACAGAGCTAAATTCATATTGTTTCAGGTATCCAAACAAAGTTGCATAAGAAACTTTCCAGAACAATTACCATTCAATATTAAAGCTCGTAAACTGGAGACAGATCTAATTTCATCCATTGTTCGAAGCTTATTCTTGGCAGCATTTAACACCTGACTTGCAAGGATAAAAAGAATGAGTAATTTTTTTTCCAATTAAAGTCTTAATAACTTGCAATAATATGGAGTTACTTCGGCCTTCTAATACAATTAGCATCGCCATCATTAAACAAAAAGTGAGAGACACTGATGGTGGCAAGTGATAGAATGATAAAGCCACTCATCCATTTCATGTTCGACTTCTTTTGTTTCAGAATTCTGTGATTCTGTTAAGGGTCTGTTTCATACATGAACAAGAAAAAGCTTGATTCATGTCTCAAAAAGAACCAGCACTAAAAAGGACAAAGCTGATTCCCTTCAAAGTTCCAATGTTAGAATACCAGTAGGTCAACTGAACATGCCCGCTCTAAACATGCAAAATGAATGAATGAATGTGGTTAATCTGAGGAACCCCTGGCTACAGAGCAGTTGTATCAGACGCCAACTACTCACTTCAAACCAACCACAAGGTAAGCTTATTTTATTGTGATACAGATTTCATGCCTCGTGATACAAATTCAAAAGATGTATTACAGCCAAGAACATCACAATAAAAGAAGGGATATTTTATTGCTTATTTACTACATAACAGAGTAAGATATCCAAACTCACTGTCAGTTTAGTGAGACATTCAACCCCTTTCAGGCTTTCGAGCTTGTTTTCTGAGACAGACATCCACTTTAAATTAACGCATGAAGACAAATCCTGTGTCATCAAGAGTTTGAACCCCACTGGTTAAGCCATTATTTCAAACTTTTTTAAAGGAAAACATATGGGAAAATAAAACAAATTCCAATTAAATAGTAAACACCTAACTACTACTCTACGAGTAAACCATCAACAGGGATCGCCCTTTATCGACACTGGATGATGATGGAACTAAAGTAGAATATCTCACTAATTTGGAACGAAAGCAAGATAACAACTCAAAGAATATCCAATAAAACTACCTCTAGAGTTGAGAGACAATTGCTGCTGAGGTCAAGTCTCTCCAACTTCTGGAATTTACTCAAACATGAGACCTGCAGAAGCAAGGGAACTATCAAAAGATCCAAACTTCAAAATATACTGACATCACTGAAAGAGGGCTTTCCAATGCCAACCCAAAGCTAGATTTTTCGAAAGAAATGAGGCCTACATCGGAGAGGGCTCGATGGGAGAGCTGAAGCGATTTCGTTTCAGCCACATCGCGGTTCTTGTTCTCATGGGAGATTCGCTCCAAGGTAAGGCGAGCCATGGCGGCATCCAAGAGATGGGAGAACGGGCCACCGCGGTGGAGAACGGGCCACCGCGGTGGAGAAGAGCAGAAAGCAAGAGTAATAACGGAACCCTAACCCTGATGGCCGGTCCTCTTCTAAACCATCGGGTGTTTTGATCCCTCCAAATATATATATATATATATATGCCCCCAGCGCCGCTCCCTTCATCAACTTGAAGTACCAAAACTTGAGCAATATTAACGTTCGTTAAGGGGTTGTGTGTAAAATTGCCGATGCTTAGTTTGAATTCACTTCGGCAGCTTCTTTGCCGACATTACCTGAAAATTTTCATCCAGCACCGCGTAATAGCAGTATTATGTAATCAATTAATATTTTTATGAGTCTTGATGGAAAACAAGGCTATTCATTATAATCTACTTACTTTGTGAGAGTAGTTGCGATCAATCCAAGCCATGATCCCGATCGGGGATGATCGATCCGATAGTTGTGATCCATCCGATCGGCGATGATCCGACGGTTGCGATCGATCCGAGCCACGATCCCGATCAGCGATGATCGATTCGATGGTTGCGATCCATCCGATCGAAGATGATCCGACTATTGCGATCGATCCAAGCCATGATCCCGATCGGCGATTATCGATCCAATCGTTGCGATCAATCCGATCGAAGACGATCCGACGATTGTGATCGATCCAAGCCATGATCTCGATCGGTGATGATCGATCCGACGATTGCGATCCATCCGATCGAAGACGATCTGATGGTTGCAATCGATCCATGCCATGATCCAGATCGGCGATGATCGATCCGATGGTTGCGATCCATCCGATCGGTGATGATCCGACGGTTGCGATCGATCCAAGCCACGATCTCGATCGGCGATGATCGATCTAACGGTTGCGATCCATCTGATCAGAGACGATCTGATGGTTGGATCGATCCAAGCCATGATCCCGATCGGTGATGATCGATCGGACCATTGCAATCGATCCGATCGAAGACGATCCAACGTTTGCGATCGATCCAAACCATGATCTCGATCGGTGATGATCGATCAGACTGTTGCGATCAATCTGATCGGCGATGATTTGACGGTTGTGATCAATCCAAGCCATGATCCCGATCAGCGATGATCGATCCGATAGTTGCAATCCATCCGATTGTCGATGATATCCGATGGTTGCGATCGATCCAAGCCATGATCCCGATCGTAGATCATCGATACGATAGTTGCGATCCATCCGATCGGCGATGATCCGATGGTTGCGATCGATCCAAGCCATGATCCCGATCGGTGATGATTGATCGGACCATTGCAATCGATCCGATCGAAGACGATCCAACGTTTGCGATCGATCCAAACCATGATCTCGATCGGTGATGATCGATCAGACCGTTGTGATCAATCTGATCGGCGATGATCTAACGGTTGTGATCGATCCAAGCCATGATCCCGATCAGCGATGATCGATCCGACAGTTGCAATCCATCCGATTGTCGATGATATCCGATGGTTGTGATCGATCCAAGCCATGATCCCGATCGTAGATCATCGATATGATAGTTGTGATCCATCCGATCGGCGATGATCCGATGGTTGCGATCGATCTAAGCCATGATCCCGATCGGCGATGATCGATCCGACGGTTGCGATCCATCCGATCGGCAATGATCCGATGGTTGCGATCGATCCAAGCCATGATCTTGATCAGCGATGATCGATCTAACGGTTGTGATCCATCTGATCGAAGATGATCCGATGGTTGGATCGATCCAAGCCATGATCCCGATCGGTGATGATCGATCGGACCATTGCAATCGATCCGATCGAAGACGATCCAACGGTTGTGATCGATCCAAGCCATGATCTCGATCGGTGATGATCGATCCGACGATTGCGATCCATCCGATCGAAGATGATCCGATGGTTGCAATCGATCCATGCCATGATCCAGATCGGCGATGATCGATCCGACGGTTCCGATCCATCCGATCGGTGATGATCCGATGGTTGCGATCGATCCAAGCCACGATCTCGATCGGTGATGATCGATCTAACGGTTGTGATCGATCTGATCGGAGACGATCCGATGGTTGGATCGATCCAAGCCATGATCCCGATCGGTGATGATCGATCGGACCGTTGCAATCGATCCGATCGAAGATGATCCAACGGTTGTGATCGATCCAAACCATGATCTCGATCGGTGATGATCGATCAGACCGTTGCGATCAATCTGATCGGCGATGATCTGACGGTTGTGATCGATCCAAGCCATGATCCCGATCAGCGATGATCGATCCGACAGTTGCAATCCATCCGATTATCGATGATATCCGATGGTTGCGATCGATCCAAGCCATGATCCCGATCATAGATCATCGATACGATAGTTGCGATCCATCCGATCGGCAATGATCCGATGGTTGCGATCGATCCAAGCCATGATCCTGATCGGCGATGATCGATCCGACGGTTGCGATCCATCCGATCGGCGATGATCCGGCGGTTGCGATCGATCCAAGCCATGATCTCGATCGGCGATGATCGATCTAACGGTTGTGATCCATCTGATCGGAGACGATCCGATGGTTGGATCGATCCAAGCCATGATCCCGATCGGTGATGATCGATCAGACCATTGCAATCGATCTGATCGAAGACGATCCAACGGTTGCGATCGATCCAAACCATGATCTCGATCGGTGATGATCGATTAGATCATTGCAATCACTCTGATCGGCGATGATCCGACGGTTGTGATCGATCCAAGCCATGATCCCGATAAGCGATGATCAATCCGACAGTTGCAATCCATCCGATTGTCGATGATATCCGATGGTTGCGATCCATCCGACCGGCGATGATCCGATGGTTGCGATCGATCCAAGCCATGATCCTGATCGACGATGATCGATCGGACCATTGCAATCAATCTGATCGGAGACGATCCGACGGTTGCGATCGATCCAAGCCATGATCCCGATCGGGGATGATCGATCCGATAGTTGCGATCCATCCGATCGGCGATGATCCGATGGTTGCGATCGATCCAAGCCATGATCCCGATCGACGATGATCGATTGGACCGTTGCAATCAATCCGATACCTCGGTTTTCTTTACAGAGGAAAGATATGATTCTCTATGATTTTCATGAAAATCGTAAGGAAAGACTTTTTTAGAAAAATATTGGTGGATAATTTTATCTCCAAAAATTTGATGATCAAGAAAAAGTCTTTTAAAAGGATAACTAAGAAAAGATATATACATAATAATATTTTTATTATGTAAAGGAAAGATATGATTCTCTACAATTTTCATGAAAATCGTAGGGAAAGACTTTTTCAGAAAAATATTGGCGGGTAATTTTGTCTCCAAAAATTTGATGATCAAGAAAAAGTCTTTTAAAAGGATAACTAAAAAAAGATATATACATAATAATATTTTATTTAATATATATTTCATAATAATATTGATAATAATATATAATATATTCTATATTATTATAATAACTTTATAACATGTTCTATATACATTATGTATTACAATATAAGATTAATAAATTTATTAACAATATGATAATACATAATAAATCATAGTATACTGTAATATTATAATAAGTAATTATTTTATTATATAAAAAAATATTATATAATATTTTATTTTTATGTATTATATATAAATACATATTTACTATATAATATATGTAAATAATATATAGAATTAAAGAAACTATAGTAATTATTACTAAGAATATTATAATATATAACATGTTAACAATATAATAAATAACAATATAATTATAAATACAGTATAAGAAATAAATAATTATATTAATATTTATAATTATTAATAATATCATAAATATATAATTAATATAAATATAGTAAATATAAAATTTAATTTTGGGAAAGGTATACATCCTTTCCCTACGATTTTCGTGACAATCGTAGGGAAATGGTTGGATTTCTGAAAAAGGGTTTTTCCTACGATTTTTATTAATTCGTAGGGAAAGGTTTCCTATCTTTCCCTACGATCTTCGTGAATATTGTAGGTAAAAGTCTGCATCCTTTCCATGAAAGGCTCTAGAGCCTTTCCCTACGATTTTTGTGAAAATCGTAGGGAAAGACTATGGACCTTTACCTACGATTTTTGTTAAAATTGTAGCAAAAGACTTTTAAAAAAAATAAAAAGTCTTTCCCTACGATTTTCAAAAAATCGTAGGTAAAGGCTCTAGATCTTTCCCTATGATTTTTTAAAAATCGTAGGGAAATATTTTTTTAGAAAAATTTTGGAGGGAAATTTTGCCTTCAAATTTTGGTATAGCTTTTCCCTACGATTTTTAAAAATTCGTAGGGAAAGATCCAGAGCCTTTACCTACGATTTTTTAAAAATCGTAGGGAAAGATCTTTTCAGAAAAATTTTGGAGGAAGATTTTGCCTCCAAATTTTTGGTATAGCTTTTCCCTACGATTTTCAAAAATCATAGGGAAAGGTTCTCGATCTTTCCCTACGAATTTTTGAAAATCGTAGGGAAAATCTTTTCCCTACGATTTTCTGAAAATTGTAGGGAAAGATCCAGAGCCTTTCCCTATGATTTTTTGAAAATCGTAGGGAAATGTGCTAACTTTACGACTATGGAATCTTTGCCTACGATTTTTAAAAAATCGTAGGAAAATATATCTTTTGCCTACGATTTTAAAATCGTAGGTACGAAAATCGTAGGCAAAAGTCATTTTTCTTGTAGTGGAAGTCTCTCTCACCTTCTTTTTTGGAAGGTTATTGAATTCGAAATGTCATCGTCTGGCAAAGGATGGGCGGCAAGGCTGACAAGAACAGGTCATAACCGTCCCTAAGCTTGTCAGAGGTAGCTTGGCCTGTCATCTTTATGTCAGGCATGGCGCCACAGGTGGTAGGTGGGCTTGATCATGTTGGGCATGCACCATAATTGGTAGTGGCCACGTAGGGTCGCAGGAGGTTGGTGGGCCATGTGGCGGTTGCAAGAGGTTGTGGGCTATGTGGCAGTTGCAGATATCTGCCGGGCCACGTGGAGGCCAGGTGCCGAGGTCAAGGGGGACCCTAAAGTCCCTTAGTACCGAGTCCGAGGGGGATCCTGGAGTCCTTTGGTGCCGATCTGGTCTAACTGAGCTGGCTCCGTCAGTCACTTGGTCCGTTAGCCTTAACATGGCTTGATCAGCCACATCAAGCACTATTCATGTAGTTGATCTTGAGATGACAATGGGGCAAATTTATGGTTGAGAGTACATCCTTCATCTCCAACCCTGCTCCTTACTCCTGCCCCCCATCCTCATCCCAATCCCTAAATAGGGATTGATTTTTCTCCATCTCTATCCTTGTGATCCTTATTCCTCATTTATTTTATTTTTAAAATTAGGTTACCAACTTTAGACCTAATTTTATTATATAAAAAATTCATTTAAAGCCCAAAATCTATTACAAATCGATGGATATTTAAAATAAAAAAAAATAATTTTAAGAGCCTTAATTCAATATATAAAAGCTCAAACTCAATATTTATACTCAACTCAACTTATCTAAGCCTTTTCCCAACTATATGGGGTTGCCTACATGAATCTGCTTCCTCCACTCTACTCTATTCAGGACCAAGTCGATATTCAAATTATAAATAGTTATATCTTTTTTAATTATTTCTGTCCATATTAGTTTAGGTCTATCTCTACCTCTATCCTTATTAAGAATTGTTAAAAGATCACTCTTTCTAACTGGAAGATCTAAAGGTCTACGTTGTATATGTCCAAACCATCGAAATCGATTTTCACTCATTTTATCTTTAATTGAGGCTACTTCTATCATTTCTCTTATATGTTTATTTCTAATTATATTTTAAAGTTTTACCACATATCCATCTTAACATACGCATTTCTATTACACTTAAATTTATTTACATGTTGTTTCAATATTACCCAACACTCTATTCCATATAGCATAGCTGGCCTAATAGCAGTTTTATAAAAATTTCTTTTAATTTTAATGGGATGCACCAATCATACAATACTTTCGAAGCACTCCTCTACTTAATCCATCATGCTTTAACTCTATGATTCACATCTTCACCTATTTTACCTTTTTGCTAGATAATTGATCCCAAATATGTAAATTTTTTACTTCTTGATATCTCTTAGCTTGCAATCTTCACTGTTTCTTTATTTGTATTTCTACTCCCACTAAAATTATATTTCATATATTCAGTTTTAGTTCTACCCAGATTTAGTTTCATCAATCAACACTATATCATCTGTAAATAGCATACACCATGTGATATCATTTTGAATATGTTTGGTTAATTCATCCATAATTAATGCAAAAAGATATGGACTTAAAGATCTTTGATATAAACCTACAGTAATTAAAAATTCACTAGTTTCTCCTATTATTGTTTTAACAATAGTTATTGCTCTATCATACATATCTTTTATCAATTCTATGTACCTTATGGTAACTCTTTTTTTCTCTAAAATTACCATATTATTTCTCTAGGTACTCTATCATATACTTTCTCTAATCAATAAACACTATATGAAGGTCTTTTTTCTTTTCTTTATATCTCTTCATTAATCTTTTTAATAAATAAATTGCTTCAATAGTAGATCTTCCATGCATAAATCTAAATTGATTATTTGACACTAAAGTTTCAGTTCTTATTCGATTTTCTATTACTCTCTTCCATAATTTTATTGTATGACTCATTAGCTTAATCCCTCTATAATTTGCACAGTTTTGAATATCTCCTTTATTTTTATATATGTGTATTAATATGCTTTTTCTTCAATCATCCGACATTCTTTTAGTTGCTACAATCCTGTTAAATAAATTGGTTAACCACATAACTTTAATTTCTCCTAAACCTTTGTAAACCTCAATAGGGATTGCATCTGATCCTAATGCCTTTGCATTTTTCATTTTACTCAAAGTCTTTTTAACCTCAAGCATGCTAAATTTATGAAAAAATTTATGCTCATTTGTTACTCCTAGATTATCACATCCTTCTACCCTTAAATTTACTAAATTATTTTTATTTAATAAATTTCAAAATAACTTTTTCATCGTTCTGTTATCTCTTCTTCTTTTACTAAGACTCTTTTATCTTCATCCTTAATACATTTAATATAGTCAAGATCTTTTATTTTCTTTTCTCTTAGTTTGCTAATTTATATATAGTCTTTTAACTTTCTTTCATATCTAATCTATTATATAAATCATCATAAGCTTTAAGTTTAACATTACTTACCGCTTTTTTAGCTTCTTTCTTTGCATCCCTATACTTTTTAAGACTTTCTTCATCCCTAATCTCTTGCCAAATTTTATAGTTTATCCTTTTAAACTTGATGGCAGCTTGAACTTTCTCGTTCCACCACCAAGTTTTCTTTCTTACTAGTGCTACTCCTTTTGATTCTCTTAAAACTTTTTTTGCTATGTTTTTTTATGCATTTAGTTACTTTTTTCATATTAAGTTGGGATCACTATCTATATTCATAGTCATTACTCTTACTAACTTTTCTTTAAATAATTCTAATTTTGTCCCTTTCATTTCATCACCATTTAATTTTTGGATTAATAGTTTTACATTTTACTCTAGATTTTATTTTTATCCATGTCTGCTACCATTATCCAAGCCCAGGTAAAGTTGGAGGGTTGCGTTATGTAGTTGATCGCCAGCGTAAAACTCGTCAGATCTTTTAAAACATAAATCTAAAAAACTCAAACTCAATATTTATATTTGAAGAAAATGATCGAATTTTTGAAATGGGTTTGGAGATGAAGGTCTCAGCCTTCAATTTTGTTTCTGAACCCAATGAATTTTTAAAAATTCTATTCATTTCCATCTCTATGCTTATTTAATCCCTCCAAAAGCATCTATCAAGATGATTCCATAGGGATCGAATTTTTTCACTCCTATTGCCATCCTTGGTTTCATCACACTACAATTGCCATGTTATTGTAATGCTAGCGAACGTGGCCATGGAACTCAAACATTATGAGATGAAAAGAAGCCATGAAAAGTTGTATTGTTTTAACCATCGATTTGATAATCGATCAATGACTTTTTCTCTTCGGTGCAACATCCAAATGTTGAAAAAATTCTATATACAGAAGGATTCCTTGAATGATCAAAAGAACAATAAAAAAACTCATCCTCATACATCCACGTTTAGGATAAATGAATCGCAGAGATCCCTAATTATCTTCCGATATCTCCATGTACGATCCATAATTTCTTAAACAAATCTTTCATTAATATCAGAGCACCATGCATGCTTGCAAGTTTTTCTGACGCCGAGTACAAATAGCTGATTGACCCGTCGCCATGTATATCATCTGCCTTCTTTTGTGGGAACTACTTTGACACTGTAAGGTTCTCCCTGTGGACTCCATCCGAAGATCGCAGACCCTAAGCTAGAGCCTGACACAGCAAAGTCGCCTCCTTTTTTTTTTCACTCTCCATTTAGAATGCCTTGATTCCATGCCATCGGAGAGAAAGAAGGCCCAAATTCATCCTCAACCCACGTCGCGCCGCATCCATCTTCAATTATTCCATCTCCGCCTGTGATAAAGAGAAAGAAAAGAGAAGAAGACCAGGAGAGAGAACTTAATCAAAGCAAAGGAACATGAAGGAGATTCGTATCTCCACTCTTCAATTATTCCATCTATTATCCAGAGAGCCAAAAACCTTCTCATTAATCAAAGCTTAAGTACAAGCCATTTGGTAAGTTGGTCACTAGAGAGCCAGAAACTTAACCTTCTCACTAATTAAAGCTTGAGTACAAAAGGGTTACAGTGAAAGGGAAGTACAAGGTAGAGTTAATACAAGGTCCATTCAAACACTTGATCCACTTGTTCGTTGCACTCTACGCAGATATTATAAGGTCAACAGGCACACCGATTGGAGTTATTCAAGCTTGAAGAGGACATCCCTCAATTCGGTCAGCCTTCTATCATCTTGGTTTTTTTTTTGCTAATTAATTATGATTAATAAATTAGTTATGGATGAACTAGCAAAGGTAGAAAAACTAATGGGTCTAACTTTGCTATGTGGAAAAGAAAAATGGAATATATGTTGATTCAAGGTACACTCCTATATGTCTTAAAGAATGATAAATCAAAACTTAGCAATGATCCAACATATGATGAGAAAAGAAAATGAAAAAATTTGAAGAAGATGATTGAATTGCTAAGTCATCCTTATTAGCATTTATACAAAATGACTTAATTAGAGTATTTGAAGAATATAAAACCACAAAATTAATAATGGAAGTCATAGCTAAAAAATATGACACTTATTCTAATATGCATGTTCAATTTCTCCTTGATAAATATAATTCATATAAAATGAATGAGGGAGGTAATGTTGTGGAACATGTTAATAAAATACTTGTGATGGCCAAAGGCCTTGCAATAACTGAATATGAAATTTTTGAAAAAAATGCAAGTCTCAACCATCCTAAATAGTTTGTTTTCTTCATGGAAAATGGTAACAATAGCCTTAAGACTTAATAATAAGTCATTAAATTTAATAGACTTATCTATGCAACTAAAACAATAATAGGAGAAACTAGTGAATTTTAATTACTGTAGGTTTACATTAAGGATCTGCCTTAAGTCCATATCTTTTTGTATTAGTTATGGATGAATTAACCAAACATATTCAAAATGATATCATGGTGTATGTTATTTGTAGATGATATAGTGTTGATTGATGAAACTAAATATGGAGTAAATGCTAAGCTAGAGATCTAGAAGAGACTTTAGAATCTAAAGGTTTTAAGATTAGTAGAACTAAAACTGAATATATGAAATATATTTTACTAAAAGTAGAAATAGAAATGAAGAAATAATGAAGATTGCAAGCCAAGAGATATCAAGGAGTAAAAAATTTAGGTATTTAGGATCAATTAGCTAGCAAAAAGGTGAAATAGGTGAAGGTGTGAATCATAGAATTAAAGCAGGATGAATTAAGTGGATAAATGCTTGGAAGTACTGTATGAACGCATCCCATTAAAATTTTAAAAAATTTCTATAAAACCGCTATTAGGCCAACTATGCTATATGGAACATAGTGTTAGGAAATATTGAAATAATATGTGAATAAATTAAGTATAACAGAAATACGCATGTTAAGATGGATATATAGTAAAACTTTAAAAGATAGAATTAGAAATAAATATATAAGAGAAATGATAGGAGTAGCTCAATCGAAGATAAAATGAGAAAAAATTAATTATGGTAATTTGACATATACAACGAAGACCTTTAGATGCTCCAGTTAGAAAGAGTGATCTTTTAATAATTCATGATAAGGATAGAGGTAGAGGTAGACCTAAACTAACATGAACAGAAATAATTAAAAAAGATATAACTATTTATAATTTGAACGTCACTTAGTCCTGAATAGAACAAAGTGAAGAAAACAGATTCATGTAGCCGACCCTATGTAATTGAAAAAAGGCTTAGATGAGTTGAGTCGAGTTGAGTTGTACCTATGCAACTAAAAATTGAACAAGAATATGTGAATGAAGATAAAAGGGAAGAGTTTATGGTTCTCAGGAAGTCCCTAAACAACATAATAATAAAAACTTTTGTAATAATAATACATTCAAAAGAAAATTCAATAAAAATCAAGGGAATTTCAAAAATAAAGGAAAACAAACCTTTACTAAAAAAAACCCAACCAAATCAAGTGAAGAAATATTGTTTCATTTGTGGAAGTCAAAAATATTTGAAATTTAACTATCTACAAACTCAAAATAAAATTAGATAAGAATAAGAAAATTTATTTATGTCATATTCGAATGCTTGTTCATTGAATGGGACATCAAAGGCTGATGGATTGATTTAGAAATAAATCACTATATTGTTTGCTCAAAAGTTTTTTTTGAGAACTTTGATAAGTTTAAAGCAGGTGAAAAGAAAATCTACATGAAAAATAGCACCCTTTCAAATGTGCTACCTACAAGAACCTGTAGATTAAATATTGGGCAAATTGATTTTGTATTGACTAATTTATATTTTATGCCCAATATATAGTAAAACATTATTTCTATTCCTATATTAGTCTAAAAGGGCTTTGATGCATGCTTTTGATTAGAAATGTAACCATCAGAAAGCATGGTCATATTTATGCTAAGGGCTAACTTGTTAATGGTTATGACTTATTTATACCTTATGTAATTGATGTTAATAATAATAATAATAATGCATCTTCTTCTACTTATATGTTTTACCTATTGATTATTATATGTCACATTTAAGACTTGGTCATATAGGTATAGATAAAATAAAGAAATTTATCAGTAAAAGTTTAATACCTAACTCGGAAAATACTGAATTCAAGCATGTGAGCATTGCTTGTCTAATAAAACATTTAAGATTTTTTTCAAAAGGAATTAGAGCAAAAGAGTTATTTGTTATGGTTCATTCTAACATATGTGGACCATTAAATGTGAAAATACATAGGAATAAAAAATATTTTCTTACATTTATTGATAATTATTGTAGATATGGATATATCTATTTAAATAGTAAAAAATCAGAAGCCTTATAATTATTTAAAGAATATAAAAGGGAGGTGGAAAATCAATTAGGTAGACAAATTAAAGTCCATGGAACAAAATAGAGGTAGTAAATATAACTCAATAGAGTTTGATCATTTTTATAAAAAAATAAAATTATTCATCAAACCAACATCCCCTATTTTTCACAACAAAATGGTGTGGCAAAAAGTGGTAATCTTTTAGATATGACTAGATCCATACTTTCCCATGTTTCTTAACCTAAATTTTTAGAGTGAAGCATTGGTATAATAGGATTCTTACCAAGGCTATAGGTTCAATGCCATATGAATTATGAACAAGTAGAAAACATGATTTAAGCAATTTAGGAAAATAGGGCTCACTAGCTTATGTGTTACCATCACAACCTCGTAGAAATAAGTTAGACCCTAAATCTAAAAAATATTATTCTATTATATTTTCAAAAAACTCAAAAGAATATAGATTATAATAAAGAAAAGGGTTTAATTGAAAGTAGGGGTGCAATATTCTTAAAGGAACCTAATGAAAATAATCAATCAATAATTGATAACCCTTTAGCAATAATTGAAGAACTGAGTCCATTAGAATTAAAAATAAATATATTAATAATGATTCTTTTTCCAATCAATTAAGTACTAGAAAAAGATGCAAACAACCACCATTATATTTAAGTGATGTTTATTTAAGTGAACATAGTGAAGACTCAATAAACTTGGATGAGATTGATGAGTCTATCAATTCTAAAATTGCAATAAACTCAAATGAATCAAAGAATGGCTAAAAGCTATGAATGAAGAAATTGAATCCATTAAGAAAAATGAAGTATGGGAACTTTGTGGTTTACAAAATGATAGAAAGGTCATATGTTATAAATGAATACTAAAAAAAGAAATTTAAATGTGATGGTTCTCTAAATAAGTATAAAGAAAGATTGGTAGCTAAAAATTTTACTCAAAAGAAAGGAATAAAATTTTCTATTACCTATTCTCCTATAGCAAAATATACATTTATCAAATAATCTTAGCCATTGTTGTTTTTATGATTTAAAACTTTTACAATTAGATTGAAGAACTGCTCTTCTTAATAGCAAAGTAAATAAAAGAATTTGTGTGAAACAACTTGAGGCTTAATAATAAAAGAAGAAGAAAATAAAGTATATGCTTAAAGAAATCTTTAAATGGATTGAAACAATAATCTTGTCAATAGTATTTTGCTTTTCATAATAAAATTTTAAAATTAGGGTATGTTATAATAAATTAGATTATTGGGTATATAATATAAAATTGGAAGCTATTTCATTATTCTTTCTTTGTACGTAGGTGATATATATTACTTGTTAGAAATAGCTTAGAAACTATTGAACAAACCAAATCATCATTAAGTTCTCAATTTGAGATAAGAGATAAAGGAGAAGTATGCCATGTTTTAGGTATCAAAATAATTAGAGAGAGAAAATCTAAAATGTTATATTTAAGTCAAGAATGATATCTTGATCATATTCTTAAAAGATTGAAAATGGATAACTATAAACTATTATTTATTTCTATTGAAAAAGGTCTAAAATTAAGTAAGAAAGATTGTCCAACTGAAGGACAAAAAAAAAAAATGTTCCTTATGCAAAAGAAATAGAGAGTTTAATGCATGCTATGCTCTACACTAGGCTTCATATAACTTATACTATAGGTCTAGTTAATAGATACCAAAATAATGCTGGCATGCCTCATTGGAAGGTAGTAAAAAGAACATTTAGATATATCAAAGGAATTAAAATTCTTAAATTATGTTATAAAGCTAATGAGCTAAAGGTAATTCATTATTTAGATGCCAATTTTACCAACGATGTGGATGACTACTAATCAACATCTAGGCATGTATTTATTTGTTTTGGTAGTGTTGTTATTTATTAGTCTAGTAAGCAATAAGGTTGTGTTACTAGATATACCCAAGTGGCAGAATATATTGCTTATATCAGAGCTTCAACTTATGCTATTAATTTGAATTCAAATATTTATAAATGATATGAAATTAGATATCCTTATTGGACTCTCTCATATATTTTGTGATAATTAAGCAGCTATTATACTAATTGATAGTACACTAAATAGCTCAAGAGGTAAATATATTCAAGTTGAATATCATTATATATAAAATTTTATTAAAAATAAAGAAATTGGTATTAATTATTTGCTTTCTACTAATATGATATATAGTTGATCCTCTCACAAAGGATGCTAATGTTGAAGTGTTTTATAAACATATTGATATGATGGGATTTAGAAATATTTAAGTTAAGATATAGAATTTATGTTTGAAGGTATATCTGCTAGACATATAAAACCTCAAGCCTAATTTAACTATGATGGGTAAATTGGTGTAAGCATGCCAAACCCTATGTAGTTTGATGACATTTATGCTTGGAGGTATCTACAAGCATGTAAAACCTCAAGCCTAATTTAGCTATATAGGTAAATTGATCCAAGTGTGTTAAATCCTAAGCAACTTGATATTCATGCATATCAATAATAGTAGAAGAAATTTTTAGTTTTCATCTTCAAGTGGGAGATGTTGGCCGATGTGGCCATGAAACTCAAATATCACAAAATGGAAAGATGCCGAAAAAAGCTATATTTTTTTCAACCATCTATTTAAGAATGGATCGACTTATTTTTTCTTTGATGTGGTGGTTGAACATTGAAAGAAGCCTACATACGAAGGACTCTGTGGATGATAAAATAAAAAAAAAATTCATCCTTATACATCCATGTTCATGCTAAGCGCATCGCAAAGATCTCCTATCTCATGACATCTTGGCTTAGGGTCCATAATTTCTCAAAGAAATCTTTTAATTGCAATGAAGAAAGTTTTGGAACTAACATTCTCATTATTGCTTAAGATGCAATGATTATTAAGAATTTTAATAATATTGCTTGAGAATTCCATGGCTACTTGGGTTAAGCATTGGCACTAATTTTGCTCATTTGAGAACTAGCCGTACAATTTTCTTGAAGTTTGTTGGTCACATCATAATCCATATTGCTTATAAAACATTATATGCTAGCAAACTATGCTGGATATACCATAGTTTTTAATCATTACATGGTTTCAATTTATTGGTTAAATAGCTAAAGCTTTCAAAAGAAAGATCAAGGTTATGATACATTTCCTACCTTTCACTTGCATAAATCACTTTTTTACTTTTATTGTTTTTCCTAAAAGAAAGATTGTAAGTTGAATAACTTTTGATAACAAATTGAACAAAAACCTATAGTTTTCACTCTAATTTCCCTCTAATTTAAATTCTTTGGGCATTCGCCAATAGGAGGTAATGATCAAATTAAGGTGCAAAGGCAACGCACAAAGGCCAATTTTTAGGGTAACTATATACTCAACTCTTAAAGATTTTAAGGCCCTAACCATGGTTCCTTATCTTGTCATATGCTTAGGTAGTGTGCTAAGAAAATTATGAAGCTTGGAAGTTTACATTCACTATCCAATATGCATTAAAAACTTATTCACTATTTAGTATTAAGTAAAACATATAGAATAAATTTAATTGTAAAATTTTTCAGACTTAGATATAGATCATGACATTGTTCTTTTGCACAAGATAAGCATATTAAGTAAAGAGTGTGAAGGCATAGGGAAGTAACATTAGTATTCAAGAATTTTAAAATATGCAATTACCTTGTAAAATGTAGGAGTTCATATGCTTAACTTTAACCGACCACTAGATAATATTGAAGGAATGCTAAATGATTAACAAGTAAAAGTCAAAAACCCTTTTTAACCTCAAGAGTGGAGTCTTCGAACCTTAGCAAGTGCATTATTAAGATCCTTTAAAATAAAAACATAGGTGATGAACTTAGAAATATTTATGGATCAATAACTTGCTCTTCTATGTCTTCCCTTAGGCCAAATCTAAGCCATGTTTTATCAACGATGATTCTACACCTTCCATCCTTTAGGGAGCCTCAACACAATTCATGAACATCAATTCATAAAAACAATGAATTAGCTATTAAAGAAATCCTTATTTAAGATTAATAAAGGATCAAATTTGGATCCTGCTCCTAAAATATATTTTAACCTCAAATATCTCAATCGTATTGTTTAGAATTATTAAGAAGTTTAAATTAGAGTAATTAGCCAAGTTTATGGGATTTGATACTAAGGATCTAGTTAGCCTTCCACCCGGACGTAGATTTCGGCCAAGATTTTTTTTTTTTCAATGTCCTGATTGATTCTCAAAAAATAATTTATTATAATAGCTGTTTAAAATTATATTATATTTTCTCTTATCACTCGGAACATGCTAATTCTTCTTGCAACTACTCTTTACAATTTTATACATCTTTCCGAACAAGAGAGAGCAGGCTAGTCATTTTACTAGTCCAAGGCATATGATATTGGAAAAAAATAATACAAAACATAATTTGTTGAGAAAAAACTTGGAGGGGTTGTTTTATATTATTTTAACAAATCAAATCATATAATAAATGCAACAAATTTCCTTTGACTAACTTGGGTCCAATGGTAACATTCTTATTGGCATTTCTTGTCCATTGAACATAAGCTATCATCATAAGTTTTAGTGCTTTTGTGGCATTTATAATTTTTAAAATATTATTACTAATATGTCACCACTCATGAGGTAGGATTCCAACAACCAATTGGACCGAATCAAGATGGCATGACTCCTATAACTTTTCCTATTGGCTCGAATGCAGGCGAATTAAAGTAGCTCCTTGATAAGGTGGATTAGGTGGATGTGATCAGAAACATATGGTCCGGTTTTTGCTTGGCTGAAACCGTGGTGATATTTATAGTAGTTTAATTCTACCATAAAGAAGAATTTTTTTTTTTTTGGGCCTTGTGCTCTCTGAGATTCCAGAGGATTGTTGATTTGTTGCTGACCAAGTACACATTCCCACCTCAGCACTAACCCAAAAAAAGAAAAAAAAAGGAGGGCAAAAAAAAAATAAAAATCCTACTTAGGCACATCACCTTACCACTTATATGTTGCCTATCAATGTTCTGTTCCAACTCCAAATTTCCCATTCCTAAAACTTTGGAGTATTTTAAGGAGACTTGGCTGCTACCTCATCAGATATGAAAATTAATAAACTGAAACAAATATCCTTATGAGGAGGTAAATTGGAAAAAAAATAATTTAAATTGCTGTATCCTATCATGATTTAAACTTTTTCTCTCCTGTTCGTCAAGTCAATTTGTCTATAAAGAACCTAGAGATATTCTTTCCTATTCTCTTCTTAATTTTGAAGAGATTTTAGAGGCTAAGGCTGCCAATTGATTGGTCCATTTCAAGTTCTACTTGAACTTAAATGTAAACTCCATCGGGCTCAAATCAAAATTAATTGAGTTTGATTAGATTTGGTTATAAATTTGAACATGAACTTTTAGTCCAGTGAGAATGTCAGGGTTTGAGTGAAGAGACATATTAGCAAGTATTTATTAATTTTACTACAGAAAGTAACTAAAAAAATTTAGATAAGATTAAAATTTGATTATTTAAACATCTAAATTGTTATAATGAAGTTAAATTTTAATTCAAATTTGAATCAAGCCATAACCAAAACTTGAGCTTAGGATTGATTCAGGCTCAAACTTAAACCAAATTTTATTATCTAATTCCAACTAAATTTATTGTTATCCCAATCACTTCTAAACAATATTATTTATTTTTAATTACTTAATTTATTTAATTTGGCTAAATTCTATAAATTCCATAAAATTTAGCCTAAATTCAAACAGTAATTAGCCACTACAACAAATATACTGTGCACCGACGCTAAATATATCATTTACCGATGCTTTATAGTGTCAGCAAATAACTTCACGACGCTTTTACATGCGTCGGGTAGCTTGGGGTGGAGCTGGAATATTCCAATGCTTTTTAAAAGCATCGGGACGGCGTTGTTCCATGCCAACGCTTTAAAGCGTCGGTAAGATTTCCTATTAACACGCTTTAAAGCGTTGGACGCTTCCGACGCTTTAAAGCGTCAGTAAAATGTAACATTTTTTTTAAAATAAAAAATTGAAAAAATTTTATTAAACCTGTACAATTAATTAAGATCAAATTCTAAATTAAACCGGGCAATGCAATCATAACAAACAAAATCACAAATCACATTACACACATTCTTCATATCCAAAATAAAAGTTCAAATATAAATTTCATTACATCAAGTTCAAATATAAATTTCATTACAATTTAAAGTTTCATAAAATTTAAAAATACATGAGATGAAAGATATAAAATAAAAAGAGCCGAGGTCAATGATCTGCAGGAGGAAGGTCGTCACCCTGTCCGCGAGGATCTAATGCTCCAGAAGCCTATAAGAAAAATTAAAAATATTTAATTTACAAGACTATCTATGAATATTAAACAAATAGTTAATTTAATATAAAAATATATATTGAATAATATATGTATTTACCTAATGAGGAATAACTGTTTGTATGAGAGATGTAAGCCGCTTAATGTGATCTCTCATGGAATCAATCAATACTCTATCGGCTGCACTCTTCCGTTGCATCTCCTCCATCGCAACAGCACTCGACCGTTGCATCTCCTCCATCGCAACAGCATTCGACCGCTGCATCTCCTCTAACACTGCAGCACTCGACCGCTGCATCTCCTCAACCGCATGCTCAAGTCTGCGAACACGTGTATCATGAACATCATCTGCAGCATCACGCGTAAGTCTACTCACCTCAGATAACTGAGTGGGGGTAACTCTAACTCCATAACCCCTCACTCGACCATAGCGCTCTGGCCCCATCAACTCTGTAAACACCTCAGCCTCGATGCGACTACTCTGCGTAGATGCTATAGAGTCATCGACACGCTCAGCAACAAGAGATGCAGCTCTTTCCTGTATTAATTTAGAAAAATTAGTTAGATCTTACTGAATAAAATAATCAAATTAAAATTATTGTAGGAAATAATTTGTAATAAATAATTACATATAAATCCCTCGACTCATTCCGGACAAAAGTGCCATCATGGTGAGTATGAGTCATCCGGTAAAACTCCACCACACCGGGTTCCCTCCCATGCTCATCCATCTACAAAAAAAAAAATACAATTTATAAATATTTGAACCAATTTATAAATAAATTATACAATTCATTTTGATTTGTAAAGAGGGACTATAAATTATTCAATTATATTTCAACAAGAGTTTCAACAAGAGTTTCAACATAATTTTAAATTATTCAATTATGTTTCAATAATAGTTTCAATGAGAGTTTCAAGATAATTCTAAATTATTCAATTATGTTTCAATGATAGTTTCAATGAGAGTTTCAACATAATTCTAAATTTACGGTGATGTTTCAATGATAGTTTCAATGAGAGTTTCAACGATAGTTTCAACATAATAAGTAATTATTCAATTGTTTCAATGAGAGTTTCAACGAGAGTTTCAACATAATTCTAAATTATCAATTATGTTTCAATGAGAGTTTCAACGATAGTTTCAACATAATAAGTAATTATTCAATTGTTTCAATGAGAGTTTTAACGAGAGTTTCAACATAATTCTAAATTATCAATTATGTTTCAATGATAGTTTCAATGAGAGTTTCAACGATAGTTTTAACATAATAAGTAATTATTCAATTGTTTCAATGAGAGTTTCAACGAGAGTTTCAACATAATTCTAAATTATCAATTATATTTCAATGATAGTTTCAATGAGAGTTTCAACGATAGTTTCAACATAATAAGTAATTATTCAATTGTTTCAACGAGAGTTTCAACATAATTCTAAATTATCAATTATGTTTCAATTAGAGTTTCAACGATAGTTTCAACATAATAAGTAATTATTCAATTGTTTCAACGAGAGTTTCAATGAGAGTTTCAACATAATTCTAAATTATCAATTATGTTTCAATGATAATTTCAATGAGAGTTTCAACGATAGTTTCAACATAATAAGTAATTATTCAATTGTTTCAACGAGAGTTTCAACATAATTCTTAATTGTTGTTTCTGATGGGCCAAGAGATTGGGAGCTTTGAACAAGTTCAAGGCTGGAATTGAAAAGGTTGTCTTTGTGTCTTAGTGCCCCACCCTTTGTTCTTTATTTTATACATTGTTCTATCTTACTGGTCATTCAACTTCTCATTTTAACTATATATTTTCCCCAATAGCTTTTGAGGTAAGCAGGTGAGATTTTACCTCTCTGATTTGTTTACAAACACATTGGCTCCAATCAATTTGGATGAAAAAGGTCTAGCTTACATTTCATTTTCAGGTATTCTACGGACTATGGCATGTTCTGCTTCTGCATAGCAGACATTGGCTCTTATTACGCTGATGAGGGTTCATTTGAAGAGCCAATGGGAAGGGACAGCCTTCAAAATTTCTAGCAAAAATCTAAGGTGGACATAGCGTTCTATGGGCATGTTCACAACTACAAGAGGACCTGTCCAATATACCAGGTAGGAAGAAGACATTGCTTTCTCTATGTTTAAAGTAAATGATAGAATTCTCTGCATTTCAGCAAGCATAGATTATTTGAGTTTCTAACTCACAGCTAAGTCAGGTCCACTGATAAATATCATTATTTTAAGAGCATATGGATTTAGTTATGATCAATTTTGCAATTAAATATTTTATTTGCATCTGCGTGCCAGAACATTCATGAAACGGAAGTATTTATGACATATAAATGAACATAATTAGTTTAAGAATTTATAGTTTAAGAAACATACGAATTGTTGCCTGATTCGCGCATAACTCTTGGATCCCGATGTATGGGGAACAGACAGAGATGCTCGTGCAGCTTTACCAATATTAGAATATGTCTGCAAAATTAAATAAATATTTTAATAAAGTTTATTAAAAGATTAAATAACAAGAATATTAAGTAACAAGATACCTGTCCCTTCTCGGAGAACCAATAATGAACCAACTCCATCCACTAATGAGGGGGTACCTCAGGAGGACAAGTACCAACTACCTGCTCCTCGGTCATACCCGGCAGCTTGTACTTCGTCTTCAAATATGACTTATATTCTTTCCATTTCCGGTTGAGAGACTTCAGTACAAACTCATTAGCGGATGGAGGAAGTGCAAACTTGCCCTGCAAAAGATAAAATATTTCAACTGTTCAAATATAAAACATGTCATAATATACATAATGTTTGATGTTTAGATTCTTTTGTTTACCTGCACAACTCGTAGAATCTCGACTTTATACGATGGAAGCATATCATTCCATTTTGCATAACTCAATGGACAAAGCTGATACCTCCGTGCAACACTCCCTAAAAGGAACTCAATAAGCTAGAGGCTTTTTTAATTGGCTGCCCCAGCCGATTGCACTCAATTACGATCTTATCACCATCATGCATCTGCCATACATCTCGTACTCCCATAGCCCCGCGTCTGCATGTAATCCTACCAGATCCGTCTGCATAAAAATAGATATAGGTAATTATAGTAAGAAGCGTAAAGAAATTTTATAGAATCAAATAAAAAAAATTACCTTGAATATGAAGCTCATCGTCTCTTACACCGACAACAGGATCATGATGCCCCAAGGATGACGGACCTACAGTAGACTGATATGCCTCTGGAATAGATGCAGCATCCGGTAATAACGAAGGACCAGCATGATCCTGCTGTGCTGAAGTAGAGGGGTTGGCCTCTGTCCGTGAGCTATGCATAATGTCACCTATCATTTACATCAGAGTCAAAGTTAGTAAAAAATAAATATAACTTTAAAGACTTAATTATTACAAAATTCAATACATTGCAAAATTTAGTACCAATCAGAATCAAGTATTATCATTTGTTGCAAAATCTGTCCTAACCAAGGATACCGTAGCATGTACGTCATCAACCGGCACAAAATTGAATGGCATGGAATGCGTATAAGTGTCATCGTCTTCATCATCTTCTAGCTTCTTTCCCATATCATATAAGTCCCTAGGTTTTATTTAATAACAATAGCCCAATCTTTATCTTTTGCATCTTGTATAAAAATACTTGACGAGCTTGAGAAGAAAAAATGAATGGATCATCCTTCAATAAGACACCAGTATGTATCAACCTTGTAAAATTTACAAGTGTAAATCCATTTGTATCTTTTTCAAACCCCTTGATGAGTTTATATCTACCCAATCACATCTAAATAATATAACTTTAAAGACTCCATAGTAATCTAACTCATAGATATCATTTAGTGCACCATAATAAGTTTTTCCATCTGCTTCCACCATAACACCGCTATTTGTGTTTTCCTAAATTTCTCATGATCTTTAGTATGGAATTTAAAATAGTTGATTATGAAACCACTATATCTATTGACAACTTTGTTAGGTCCTCGAGCCAGGGCTATTAATTCAGCTAACAAATTTCTCTCCATCATCGTTGATACCTAAGAAATAATAAGGAATGTTAATAGGTTATTTGATGTTAAATCAACCAATATATTCTCGAAGTATATGTCAAACATGTTTTGAAAGCCATGTAGGAAATAACTCGACTAACCATCGCTGCTCAATCCTTGGATTAAGTCGAGTGCTATGGTTAGCTTGCCGTTGAGACAATAAAAATTCGCTGCATAAAACGTATTTTGTTCATTTAGAGCAAAAAAAAAGAAAGATATGATATCTTAATCTTGAAATGCAATAAATCATACTAACCTACGATACTCAGATATCATTTCATTATGGAGTAACACATAACGATGTGCTTGTGCCATTGATTTATGATCCAATACAATAGTTTCAGTTTTTCCCATTACTCTACCTGCAGTTGAGAACTTATACAATTCTGCATTATCAACGAAATCACCATACCGTTGAGGTCTATTAAACACTGTCTCTACACCTTGAAGATATCTTGAACAAAATATCAAACACTCTTCAGCAATATATCCTTCCGCAATCGAACCCTCTGGATAGGCTTTGTTTCGTACATAATCTTTCAATCGCATAAGGTACCTACAAGATAAATAAATTTCTAAACATAGCATAATGATGATGCTACTTTTGGTAGAAATTATGGTATACCGGTCATTAGGATAAATCAGACTATAGCATACCTCTCATAGGATACATCCATCTATAATGTACCGGTCCGCCAAGCTTGACTTCCGAAGCCAAGTGAATGAGTAGATGTACCATAATAGTAAAAAATCCAGGAGGAAAAATCTTTTCCATCAGACAAAGTATAATGGTCACATCAGACTCCAACTGATCAATCTCTTCAGGATCAATAACTTTTGAACATAATGCCTTAAAGAATGATGATAGCCGAATTATAACAGCAAGAACTTGTTTAGGCACTGATGATCTTGCCACTATTGGTAAGATATCTTGCATCAATATGTGACCATCATGACTTTTGAGATTAGAATTTTTCATATCTTTAAGATGCACACACCTTGAAATGTTTGATGCATATCCATCATGTACTTTAATATTTTTCAATACTGTAAGAAAATTATTTTTTTCTTGAGGAGACATTGTATAAGATGCAGGAGGCAAATAAATTCTATCATTAGCAAGCATTATAGGATGAAGCTCCGGTCGGATACCCAATTCCTTTAAATCCAATCGTGCCTTCATGTTATCTTTGGTCTTTCCATCAAGATTCAACAATGTTTCAAGCAGATTATCACAAACATTCTTCTCTATGTGCATGACATCAAGATTATGTCGAATCAGATTATGTTCCCAATAAGGTAAGTCAAAAAAGATACTTCTTTTCTTCCATATATGTTTGATAGGCTGATTTGTGGATGGTATCTGTACATCTTCCTCATTTTCTTTTTCCAAAAAATTATCTGGATCTTCAAATATCTGTGCATCCATACTACCAATTGTCACTTCTTCTTGATCATTCCTTCCTCTTTTTTAGAAGACTTTGAGAATTTACCATATTTGTAACTGATGGAATCAATTTGCATACGAACATTAGTTCCAGACGGTGGAATAGGTGCACATCCCAACTCTATGGTACCATCAAATAAATCTTTCTGAAAACGAAACGGATGATTTGGTTCTAACCATCGGCGATGTCCCATATAACAAATTTTCCTCCATATTTTAACCAATTTGAATGTGTCGAATCTGCACAACAAGGACATGCAACCCTTCCTTTTGTACTCCAGCCAGATAAATTGGCATATGCTGGAAAATCATTAATAGTCCACAACAGAGCTGCCCGTAGTTTAAATGTTTCACCATTTGAAGCATCAATTGCATCGACACCTTCCCATAATTGTTTCAATTCCTCTATTAAAGGCTGTAGAAAAATATCTATATCATTTCCTGGACCCTTATCACCTGGAATAACCATTGACAAGATAAGTGATGATTGCTTCATGCACAACCATGGTGATAAATTGTATGGTATTAGAACAACTGGTCAAGTGCTATATGTAGAATTTAGAGTGCGAAAAGGATTGAAGCCATCTGAAGCTAAACTCAAACGAACATTACGAATATCAGAGGCAAAATCAGAATGCCTAACATCAAAAGCTTTCCATGCTAACTATCTGCTGGATGTCTCAACATTCCATCCTTTGTACGCCTTTCATCATGTCATTTCATTAATGAAGCTATTTTCGATGATGAATATAGATTTTAAAGCGTCGGCAAAATTGTTATTACTTAATTAGACGACGCTAATAAGCGTCGTACCCTAGCCGAAGCAAACTTTGTTATTAGTTAATTAGACGATGCTAATAAGCGTCGTACCTTGGCGACGCTTTAAAGCGTCGGCAAACGTAACTAATATGCCGACGCTATTAAAAGCATCGTCGGTCTGCGCTATTTCCCAACGCTACACCCTAGCGTCGGTAAAAAAGGGTTGCGAAAACAAATTTTTGTTGTAGTGAGCTTAACTCACAAAATTTTACTCAAGACAAAAAGAAAAAATAATCACAAAGTTTGATTATGACATTAATAAATTTATTTGGACTAGTGAAATTTAATTTTAATTTTAAATTAAAAAATCTAGCTAGAGTGGAATATGAGGGTGAGCATAGATCGAGTTGAATCAATTTTAGATTAGAATCTTGACACAATCCTATTAAAATTGGTTTCAAGATTTTGGACTCAACCAAATTGGCCATACATGAGAACTAACTTAGAACCTCATTGATCTACTCAATTCGATTCTATGTCAATATTAGGTTTTTTTATTTTTATTTAAAATAGGAGAAGAGGGGGAGAGGGGTTATCTTGGGATCTTTTCTTAATATATATTATATGCTGACCAATCTAACATTCTAAATCTTTTATATTATTGATGTGGTTGGATATCTTACCTATTTTGATTGCCAAGTTCCCTCTTTATTAAATGCAGGAAAAGTACATGTGTAAAAAAAATCGTTAGGTGAAGGGTGGCAATCAAGTTGGATCGGATTATAAATGGATCGAATCTAATAAGGGTTAGTCATAAAAATTATTAACCTAAATCTGACCTATTATTGAATTGGTCAGGATTTTAAATCTAAAATTGACTTGTCTAATAAACAGGTAACTTAAATCGATCAACTTAACCTGCTTAACTTATTAACTAGTGATAAAAAGATTTATTTTAACCTATTTAGCCTATTAACTAATAATAAGAAAATCAATTATCAATAGGTTAGATAAATGGGCCAACCCTAAACCAATCTGACCTACTTAGTTATTTAAACAAGTTAAATGGGTCAAAGGCATGAAATCTGAACCTGTTCTACTTAACATATAAGTTAAGATGAGTCAATCTATTTATTACTCAAACTTGTAATTCTAATTCAAACCTATTTATTATAAATCAGATATGATTTGGATAAATATATAGATCAAACCTAATATTACCATCCCTATTGCTAGGTTCGCATTGTCTTGAAAAAAAAATTCTTCTTATGATGTAGAAAGCAAGCTAATAGGCTTGCTCTGTCTGAAAGTAATTAAGGTTCCACGTCCCCCACTTCACAAGAGACGTAAAGACTATTCCAAGTAGGTTCTACTGTACTTTTAAGGATCATATATACGAACTTCTGTCAGCAGTACGTTATACTGCATACTTTCTTTCTTATTTTCTTTAAAAAAAAGAAGGGGTTGTACATCCCACACTCAATTCATTGACATAGTGAATTTAATCAAGAGCTATAAACTAGATAGGTCATGGATTTGACTAGAAATCTTAATAAAGAATTCTCAAAATAAGAATTTAATCAAGGATTTGACTGCACATTATATATTAACTCTTTATAAAATATATTTATAATTTTAAGTTTAACGATAGGTCATGCCAATGAAGGACCTAAAAAATTGAGCATGACTCACACTACAAAAAAAAAAAAAAAACTAAAATTAATGACGGTGTACTTCAGCTATGTCTAATTTGTGCCCCAAGTTAATATAAATATACATCACATCAGTTTCACTAATATAGTAATATAATGATATATAATTTTTTAAAAAAGAAATTGTACCATAGACCACGCATATGGTGATAACTAACCTAACAACTTGCTTATGACGCATATATTTTGAATGCTTTAACTGTTCGGCACTTCTGATAAGCTATAATTTACTCAAGGTAAACACCTTACATAAGCTTACCTACTCTCAATGCTTTTTATATTTTTGGTACTTAAATATTTGGCAGTTAACATGCTATATTGCACCAATGCTAGTCGTTGAGCCTATCATGTTTGGAGTCACTCAACGTGAATGTCTTACAAAAGTTTATTCTTTTTCTTTCTTCTGCCGTCGGTTACGTATGCTTGCATCCTCAAATATAGTTTAAATACTTAATTGGCATCATAGCTAAAGTCACCTCATGAGACTCTTTCAATACGTTTTGTTAGTCTATTCAAGGTGAACAACTTGCATTAATATACCAAACGACTTACATAAGCTTACCTGCTCGGATGATGTTTTAATTGGAAACTTTTTTGGCACCTTCTTCGTACTTATTATAGTACTCTAAGGGCTGTTAGCTGAGACTGTCATTGACTAAATACTATGATAATACTTTTATCCAATCCAGGCGAACTTTTAAGTTTCTTACATAAGCTTGCTTTCCCACAGCGTGTTTAAGCTGTTAGCTTGTTTGGCATTTTCCGTTCCAGGGTCTCAGAGTTGCATGCCGAGACTATTAGACTACATCCATATGATATTATTTTAGTGATTCATAGATAAACACCTTACATAAGCTTATTTGCTTATCAGCGACCTCCCTTACTTAGCTCATGCTGTCGTCCAAAGTTTACGCACGCGAACTATCTTCTTGTTTTATAAATGCTAGTTGGGGGCCTCTCCTAACTTTTTCATAAAAACAAAAAAGCTGATCATATTGTAGTTAATTATTTCTTTTTCTGATGAGCAGGGGTAAATCCCCCTAGAATTTATTGATAGAAGATAATATATATGTAAAGGTTTATTTCAATGAAAATTTTTCCCTAGTTTGAGTTTCAGCCCTTTTATGCTGGCAATACAATCCCAAGATTCAAAAGAAAAGGGAATTGTGTGGAAAGCAAGCTGTATGGAAGAAGCTTTGTTAGAAAAGATTCTATAATTCTTCTCTTTCATATACAAGTGCCATCAGAAAGCAGGGATTAGTTGATCCTAAACCAATCTCCAATATCTAGAGATATGCCTCCTCTAAGACATGCATAGGTGGTGAATATCCCTGGGCTTGACCACTATGCAAAGCCTAGCAACTAAAAGATCGAGACCATATACAGAAAGAAAACGAGCAATTTAAAAGAGATAAGATAATGTTTCCAAATATTGTAGAAAAGAGCATCATATGCTGATTGCCCACTGATGACGCCCAATCACCGATCCTGCACGTCGGGAACGGACGGATTCTTTAGGCTCCTCTTCACCAGGTTACCTGCAAAGAAGTCCCAGGACCGGAGAGGATTCTCCGGTGGGACCATCCGACGCCCAAGTTAGCAATTGAGGTCACAGCCGAAGATGAGCTCGAATGAGCTCTTTTTAGATGAAAGGGTGCTCCAGAGGAGAAGAGAGTTCTCTCTGGGTCTCAAGATGGCAATTTCCAGGGATTATCGTGCATACCTGTTTACTGAGTGGATTCACCTTTTTATAGGGGTTGACCCTGACACGATCACGTAGGATTCCGTAAGGAGGGAATGTCCGCGGAGTTCTTGGGAGTTGCATGAATCTACGCTGGTTGGTGGGTCCAGTCTCATCGGAAAGGGAGAAAGCGGTGGTTGGTGGGCTACGTTCCATCAGCCAGCGGGGCTGTTGGGTAGTTGGGTCCAGTCCCATCAGCAACGTGGCCAGCGGATAGTTGGATCTGGCGTTGTCAGGCAGCGCGGGTCAGAGAGGTAGCGTCCCGAGCTACCAGGGCCGTGTTGGGGCAGGTTTGGAGGAAACCGGAAAGTCTCGACTCTCTCGGGGGAGCCGAAGCTTATCTGGGTCGGCCAAGGATGGCCGAGACCGACCTTGCCGACTAGGACGTGCCGGGTTGGGGCCGACTCGGCGGACCTGGAGACGACGGGGCCGAGATGGGCCAGCCAGGAAAGGTCGGGGCCGACTCGATGGACCTGGAGATGCCGGGGCCGAGAAGGGCCGACAAGGAAAGGTCGGGGCCGACTCGGCGGACTTGGAGATGCCGAGGCCGAGAAGGGCCGATCAGGAAAGGTTGGGGCTGACTCGGTGGACCTGAAGATGCCGGGGCCGAGAAGGGCCGACCAGGAAAGGTCGGGGCCGACTCGATGGACCTAGAGATGCTGGAGCCGAGAAGGGCTGACCAGGAAAGGTCGGGGCTGACTCGACGGACCTGGAGATGCCGGGGCCGAGAAGGGCCGACTAGGAAAGGTCGGGGCCGACTCGGCGGACCTGGAGATGCCGGGACCGAGAAGGGACGACCAGAAAAGGTCGGGGCTGACTCGGTGGACCTGGAGACGCCGGGGCCGGGAAGGGCCGACCAGGAAAGGTCGGGGCTGACTCGGCGGGCTGGAGACGCCGGGGCGCACCCATGCTTTGATTCTGCCGAAATTACCCTTGGGGCTACATTAGCCACATCAGATGCCCCCGCCGCCTGAGCACTAAGGGCCATGCGTCTGCAATCCTTTGGGCGAAAGGGGCACAAAATTCAAAAAGAATGATTGCCTCCTTTAGTGCGCTTTAAATGGGTTGATGTACTGGCGCTTTGTTTCGAGGCAGGGTCGCTTTGAAGATCTCCCGTAATCATGTGTTAGGTGGCGATGACGTTGGCGCCGGACGCTCCGAAGAAGGAGCCCATTGGGTGATGGGAAAAAAAGGCGAAGGCATCATTACCGCTCCATTTTCTATGACCCGCGATTGGCCGGGGATCACATCTTCTGGAGTGGATCGAGGCGGCACGCCTCGGGCACAGGCGTGACTTTCGGCTGGCAGCCTGCAACGCAATGGGCGCATGCCAGATGGCGGGATCTGGGGCGGCGTTAGCTGGAGACGGGGGGGGGCTATAAAAACCCCCCAAGGGCCTGTAAAAGCCTTTACGCTGTCATTGCTTTCTTCTTCTACTTTCTTCTTCTTTGAGTTCTCATGCGACCTGAGTCTTTCCAACTCCCAGGTTAGTTTCATCCCCCTTTTTTACCTATGGACCGCCGTGCCATTAGGGAGGGCAAGAGACCCGTAGAAGAGACTTCCCAGTCTAGCAGTGAGGACCAGGCCCCTGTAGCTAGAAGTCGAATGCCCCCATCGGTGGGCGGTGTAGTCATTCGTGGTGAATCGGGGACAGTAGGACCCCCGATCACCTCCGGTCCTCCTATTAGGGCAGTTCCCTTGTTCTCTCGTCATCCGGCGCTTCCTCCGGCGGTGAGTTCCGATCCAGCGGAGCCAGCTGGGGTGGCTTCCACCATGACCTCTAAGGATATAGAGGCCCTTAAAGCTAAATACTATGTCCTTGACTTTATTGACCTGTCCGCGTCGGGGCCCAAGGATAGGGTGATCTCCGACCATCCGGGCCAAGTTGCTCTGTACAAGGAGTTCTTCCGATACGGGCTGCGCCTTCCTTTCCATCCTTTTTTCCTTAATCTCTTAGATAGATATAGGTTAGTGCCGGCACAGTTGACTCCGAACTCGATTCGGATCATTTGCGCCTTTGTAATCCTCTGCCACTTCGAGGGGGCCCGCCCAGGGCTGTGATGCAGGGCGATATTCAAAACGCCTGCAACTCAAGAACGATCTAATCTGCGAGAAAAGAATTCGTCCAGGTTTGGTTTGAATCTTGACAAGAAAAGGGAAAAATTTCGAATTTTGATCACTCACAATCCGAGATTTAAAAGGAAGAGCAATTGAATTTTCAATTCAATTGTTTTGAATCAGAAAAAAAAGAAAACATTCATCTTTATTCAAGAGGAAAAAAAAAAGGAAATCTAAAACAGCGTCTTTCTTCTCTGCCTCTGACGGCCGCCCAAAACCAACTTAAATAAGAGAGAAAACCCTAACATCATAAGTTCAGAAAAATTACAACTATGCCATTAAAAACGAAAACTGGCCCAAAACTCCTATCAGACGAGCCCGGATGGCCAAAATCCACAGCAGCTCATTGCCAACGGCAATGAATTTGAATCAGCAGCCCGTTTTCATGTGACTATCCAAGTTTGAGCTCAGTCCGACATAGTAGCTGACCGAATTCTATTGACCCCAAAGTGTCAAAACGAAGTCGGGTCAATTCCGTACACTCGGCCCAAACATGGAATTTCAAGCCCGTTTGTTCTGCAACCTCTTGGACCTTCGTAGACTACCTGGCGTGGGCTTCCCTAAAGTGGCCTGCTGCCCCTGGGTTGCTGGTACAGGAACATCCAAGGACTGGTTCGACTGACCCGAACTCTGGTCTGAACTGATGTCCTCATCAGGCTGTCCCTGTTTTGAGCTTTCTATAAGCTCCGCCGCCAAGGTGAGGGTGCCTGGTGGGCATTTACCGCCAGGTCGGGTAGAGCCTTCCCACTGGGTCTCCCATCCAAAATTAGGGGGTGGAAACCTAGATTTCTCTTTGCCCATGTCGAGGGGGTTAGGGCCGCTTGGAGGGAGCCCGATACCAGCTCCAACGAAGATTCTGTAGGGAGAAACAATCCCCGAGGCATGCATATTTTGAAATTTGATAACAATTATCAATGCGGAATTTTAAAGATTACATACTAATCTATCTAACATGCATCAAGATCATATCTTTGCCTTGTATATAGGATCGATTGATCCAAAATATGCATATAAATAAAAATATCAAGATCATATCTTGATCTTCAAGATGACTAGTCATACTACTTATCTTGAAGCCTGCCTTAAGATCTAGGGATCAAATCACTTACCTTAAGAATAGTAGATAAATCCTTATTGCTTTGCAGCCGTTCAATCGTCCGGCCTCTAGTATCGTCCATGCGAAGCCCTGAATGATCGGATTTCCGGGAGTGCTAGCTTGCGAAAAAATAGTTTTGCTGATCTTGAATCTTCCCACTTGAATCTTCCTCTAAGATCCACCACGCTTCCGCTAACACCAGAATCACCAGTATTTTTTATTCTAACCTTTTTAGAATTACAATCCACGATATATCGTGTATTGTTGTTCTATGTTTTCTAGTGAGGGAATGCCCTCTATTTATAGTCTCAATTAGCCTTAACATTGAATTCTAACATTAAGAATTCCATCATTTGGTAAAAGCGAAGAGACGCCGAAGGCGCGGCGTTTGGTTTAATTCCGATGTTCGGTGAAAACCAAAGAGACGTGGCTAAATCCGACGTTCGGTGAAAATCAAGAGTCGTGGCTAAATTCGGTGAAAATTAATGTTAAGCATTAAATTCTACATGAGAATTTAATCTCTCATGAGATGAGATTTTAGCCATCTCATCATATGAGATCCTTATGCGAGAGGTTTGGGTTCAGGTGATGGTTTAATCTGATCTGAATTTATTTGACTAAACCCACATAGATCATGGTCCAAGCCCAAATCAAATTTGGCTAGTCCTGAATCTATTTAAATCCAAATCAAGTCTAATTTCAAATCAATATTTGAAATTGACTAGTCCTTCTAATAGACTTAAACCAAATTGAATCTTATTCACTTGTATTTAACCCAATTGAGATAATTCAATCAATAAAATTGATTAATTAAATTATATACGATTCTCAATCGTTGATCAGCAAACAGATCATCCTAGGAAACTTCTATGCGTGTGACTCTCTAGGTTCGAACCTAAGCCAGTAGCATAGAAACAACTTTCTATACTAATCGATGTGCCCATCTAGCAATGGAACCTGACGTCCGGATAGGTCGAAGAGATGCCGAGAAAACTCCAAGAACCCTAAGAAACAGTTACCGTATAATTCATCCTCTTGACCACAAATGCTAAGGATGGCTTAAGAGCCTGTCAACTCTAAATAGCAAATCCATAAAGTGATTTCAATTTTAGTGATCATGTAACTTTCACATGAAGTGCCTTGGCCAAGGTCTTCCTAAATTGAAACACAAGCATTTCTCCTTTTAACGGGATAGGTCAAATTCCATCTTGATCCACAATTGACTACCACAAGTACTTGACTGCACCCAGTAACCTTTCGTAGCTGGATTAGAAATCCAGATAGTCCGGCACCTAAGTACAATGAGTTGCTTGTAAGCCACTGGTTGTGATCTTCAGGTCTGAAGGATACTTATACATATATCTTCTCGGATTAACTCTTGACAGTAGAGTATCCGGAAATGAGTCACGTTCAATGAAATGTACTCCTACACTTCTACCTGTATGTCATACTAGTGTCTCTATACTCCTTGGTTAAGAGGACAACCAACAAATATGATATACAACGTCCTATAATTGATAGTACTATGACCCTGTCATAGTATATCATTTGGTCGCGAACTCTTTTAAGGACCTTCAAAGATAAATCCTCCTTTATTGTGAAGGAAGATCCTGAGGGCTTCATTACAATCAGGAGTATTAAGAAGATGTTCTTGTAATGAATGAACTGCCAAATAACTTTTATTAATATATCAATTTATATACAATTTACATTAGCACAATCATCAAATGATTGGCTTTAGGATACAATTCCCAACAGATTCCATCGTAGGGGATAGGGATAGGGAGTTATTCACCCTACTATCCAACTGTCAAATTCCCAATTACAAGGAACTCCTGTCCGAGGAGAACCTGGTAGAAGCCGAGTTAGCCCTGTTGACCGGTGAGCTTGGCACCTGAATTTTTCTGTCCGTCCTTCGATTTATTGCATGTCGCTACTGATGCTCGTTACTCTTTTATGCAGCAATGAGGGTTTCTGCCAGTGACTTTGAGGCCGTTTTGAGGCAGAAGAGGTAGGCGACTGGAGAGTCGTCTAGGCCGGCGAAGAAACCCCGAGGAAGGGAGCCAGCAAGGCCAGCTGCAGCCCCCCAGCCCCGACACCCGTGGGGGAGCTGGCTGAGAAGAAGCCGGTTGTAAGGGTGGCCCGAAAGCCTGCGAGGGCTGAGATCAAAGAAGGGGAGATCCCGGCCACCACCGAGGCAATGGTGGTGGTTTTGGATGGAGAGGAGGAAGCTCCCGCCGTTGCCGACGTGCTCGAGGCGGGGCGGGTCACGTTGCTGTTGGCCCTCTGACCGCTGTCGAGCCGAGAGAGAAGGTGGTCCCCCAATCACCAGTGAGGGGGAGCGGGTCGCCAGGGAGGCCCGGAACGGGGTGGAGGCGACCGAGGAGCAAAGGGTGGAGCCGGGGAGCTCATCCTGCCAACCGGCCTGCGCCCGGCCCATCCCCAATCCGAAGGCCCACAGGTGGGGCAGACGAGGCTGGTTCCCCCGATCAGTTCAATGGCGGATGGCGCGCAGGCCTTCCGCTCCTGTCAGGGGTTCGAACTGCCGAGCTCAAAGAGGAGATGCGGGGGATGAGTCACTCTGCGCTCTTGGACATGGTAATGGTTTCTGTTGTCTAGGTAAATTTTGAGCACTTGTAATTTTCCCATATTTCTTCTTCTTCTCGTGGTTGACATGTTTCCTCTGCTACAATTGGTCACTGGAGTGTTGGGCCTTCGCGAGGTGCTGGCCCACTCTTCTACCATAATCTCCAAGGCCATGGCGTGGGCCGACAAGTATAAAAGGAGAGCATGGCGCAGGCTGAAAACCTTGCTCGCCTGCACCAGGAAACCTCGGCCCGCGAGGAGAATTGGGCCGGTCGCATGAGGGAGATGGAGAGCCGGGTCGAAGTCGAAAGCAGCCGGGCCTCCGCGGCCGAGGCCAAGATGGAGCTGGCCTCAGAGAGATCGAGGGCCGCCATGGCGCGGAATGAAGAGTTGACTCAGCGGCTCCAACGCGCTGAGGAGGAAATTCGGATCGCGGTGGAGAGAGTGGCCGCCGCGGAGAAGGCGGTGGCTGCAGAGAGAGTGGCTGCTGCGGAGAAGGCAGCGATGGAGGCAGGCTTGGAGAAGGCCGGGGCGGTGGCCTGTGCTGACGAGGCCAGCGCCGGTGCCGCAGAGGCCAAGAGCAAGGCCTGGGAGGCTAAGGCCAGGGCGCAGCAGGTCGAAGCTGAGGCGGGGCAGGCCGTCCCCAGCTACAAGGCCTCACTGGAGTTCAAGCAAGAAGTCATTGAGGCCAGCCTCGATGCCTATGTTCAGGGCTTCGAAATGTGCAAAGTCAGAGTATCCACGGCCCTCAAGATTGACATTGCTGAACTCGAAGATATCCGGCCTGGGGATTCTGACGAGGAGCCTGCGGAGAAAAAGGACGAAGGGAAGCCCAGCCCCGGCGAGCCTTAGGCTATTTTTTCTTTTACTTTATTGTATGTAATCGGCCTCAGGCCCAATTTTGTATCCTTCTTCAATAGTCAATGAAGAAGACTTTTTCCCCTAACTTCCTTGCGTTTCGATCCATCTCGTCTTCCTTCTTCTGAGAAAAATGCATTACTGTGCCTTACTTCCTGTAGCCAAACCGTATATGCTGATGACGTTGAAGCCCAATATAGTATCTTTTAAGATGCTCCATGACTCCAAACTTAGCCAATATTCGAATGTGTCTCTAGGATGTAGGCCGGCCAGATGAACAGTCACTTAAGATGTTTTGTGCTGTCGCAGGCTGTTCGCAAGAAGGCTTGCTTACGCATGAGTCCCCAAAGGCTTGGAAAGATTTCCGGGCGGCTTGACGCCAAGCCTAACTTTGGAGGCGTCTGGATTGACCAGAGATAGTTGAGGTTGATTCTGCCATCATGAGGGGTTTGCGTGTTGCCTGAGGGGTAGCTCGACCGGGTACGGAGCTGCTAGGGTCTTAACCAACTCGGAGGCACTGTCGTGCCGGGGCCGAGTGGTGTCCTGTTAGCCGCGATGATGGCGAGCTCCTTTTGAACCACTTCAGGGGTTTGTGTGCCGCCTGAAGGGCGACTCGATCGGGTACGGGCTGCTACGGTCTTAACCGACTCGGGGGCACCGCCGTGCCGGGGCTGAGTGGTGTCCCGTTAGCTGCGATGCTGGTGACCTCCTTTTGAACCACTTTAGGTGTTTGTGTGCTGTCTGAAGGGCGACTCGACCGGGTACGAAGCTGCTAGGATCTTAACCGACTCGAGGGCACCGCCGTGCCGGGGCCGAGTGGTGTCCCGTTAGCCACGATGCCGGCGAGCTCCTTTTGAACCACTTCAGGGGTTTGCGTGCCGCCTCAAGGGCGACTTGACCAGGTACGGGGCTGCTAGGATCTTAACCGACTCGGAGGCACCACCGTGCCGGGGCCGAGTGGTGTCCCGTAAGCCGCGATGCCGGCGAGCTCATTTTGAACCACTTCAGGGGTTTGTGTGCCGCCTGAAGGATGACTCGACCAGGTATGGAGCTGCTAGGGTCTTAACCGATTTGGAGGCACCACCGTGCCGGGGCCGAGTGGTGTCCGTTAGCCGCGATGCCGGCGAGCTCCTTTTGAACCACTTCAGGGGTTTGTGTGCCGCCTGAAGGGCGACTTGACTGGGTACGGAGTTTCTAAGGTCTTAACCGACTCGGGGGCACCGCCGTGCCGGGGTCGAGTGGTGTCCCGTTAGCCACGATGCCGGCGAGCTCCTTTTGAACCACTTCAGGGTTTGTGTGCCGCCTGAAGGGCGACTTGACTATGTACGGATCTACTAGGGTCTTAACCGACTCGGGGGCACCGCCGTGCTGGGGCCGAGTGGTGTCCCATTAGCCGCGATGTTGGCGAGCTCCTTTTGAACCACTTCAGGGGTTTATGTGCCGCCTGAAGGGCGACTCGATTGGGTACGGAGCTGCTAGGGTCTTAACCGACTCGGGGGCACCGCTGTGCCGGGGCCGAGTGGTGTCCCGTTAGCCGCAATGTCGGCGAGCTCCTTTTGAACCGCTTTAGAGGTTTATGTGCCACCTGAAGGGCGACTCGACCGGGTACAGAGCTGCTAGGGTCTTAACCGACTTGGGGGCACCGCTGTGCTGGGGCCGAGTGGTGTCCCGTTAGCCGCGATGCCGATGAGCTCATTTTGAACCACTTCAGGGGTTTGGTCCTTGGAGAGTAGGCCGTAACATCAGAAGCGACCTCCCTTTATTGCTCACGCCCTAGGGGAATACATTATTGATAATATTGACGAAGGTTATCCGCATTCCAGGTACGTGGAATGGGTTGTCCATCAAGCTGCTCTAATTTGTACGCCCCCGGTGGAGTGACTCGGCGATGCGATAAGTGCCCTCCCAGTTGGGGGATAGTTTGCCCCCCTCAGTAGGCTTTGAAACCTTAGCTTTTCTCAAAACCAAATCTCCGCGGTGGAAAACCTTAGGGCGAACTCGAGCGTTGTAGTACCTAGCCGCTCGCTGATGGAAAGTCGCCATGCGTAGTCTTGCCCGATCATGTGCCTCGTCGATGAAGTCCAAATTAGCCCGAATCAGCGCGGAGTTGTTTTCTTCACTAAAGGACCCCATGCGTGGACTGGGTAGTCCAATCTCGATAGGAATGACAACCTCGGATCCGAAGGCAAGACTGAAAGGAGTCTCACCCGTCGGGGCTCTGGGGGTCGTGTGATAGGCCCATATCACGCTGGGGAGCTCCTCCACCCAACGACCTTTGGACCCGTCCAACTTGGTTCTGAGTCCTCTAAGGTTGGTGCGGCTCATAACCTCCACCTCCCTGTTGGTTTGGGGGTGGCCAATGGAAGTGAATCGATGATGAATGCCTAGCTCATCACAGAAGGCTTTGAATGCTTCGTTGTTGAATTGGCGGCTGTTGTCCGTGACAAGGGTGTGAGGTAGGCCAAAGCGGCATATGATTGACTTCCAAAAGAAAGCTTTGACTTTGCCTTCAGTGATCTTGGCTAACGCTTCGACCTCGGCCCACTTGGTGAAGTAATCAATGGCGACTAGCAAGAACTTCCATTGCCCAGAAGCTGGGGGGAATGGCCCAAGAATGTCCATTCCTCACTGAGCGAAGGGCCATGAGCCGAGAGCGGGTTCATCGGGGTAGATGGTTAATACTGGATGTGTGCATGGCGCTGGCAACCGTCGCATTTCTGAACTAATTTAGCCGCATCGTCCCTCATAGTGAGCCAAAAATATCCTTGATGGAGGGCCTTTTGGGCTAAGGATCTGCCCCCCAGATGGTTTCCACAGATGCCCTCGTGGATTTCTTTGAGGATGTAGTCGGCATCGGCGGGTCCCACGTACTTGAGCAGGGGATAGGAGAATGACCTTTTGTATAGACGCCCATTGAGAAGGATGAATTTGGAGGCTTTCTGTTGGTCCAGATAGCAACCCAATAGGGGGGGTGAATTGGGTTTTTCAAAAATTTAAACTCTTTTGAAAAATAACCCCCAGCAGAAATAAAAACTTAGATTCACACAAATTAAAATAGAATATGCACAAATAGAGAGTTAAAGATAAAGAGACAATCATGGAAAACACAGGAGATTTTATAGTGGTTCGGTGTACCTACACCTACGTCCACTCCCAAGTACCTCTTGGGTCCACACTATAATCAATCTGATTACAGCAGAGTTGTTTTGCAAGCTCACAACTCGAACTTGTTGTTTTCCCGGGTGCACAATGAACTCAGCTGGTTTTCAAGGCTCAGTAGCACAAAACCTAACACCACAAGCTAATGCTTGCACAAGGCTAACAGCCTCAACTGAATCAATCACCAGATTGACCCAGCAACCAATATTCGTTTTACAAGTTAAACAGCTCATCCTATGAGCAAATATACAATAATTAAACATAAATTAAAGGATAGGAATCAAAGCCTGATTCACAGATCTTGGTGGCTTCTTCCTTCTCTTCCTTTGAATGGATATTCCTTCAAGATGCTCTTGAGACTCAGAAGATCAGAAAACTAGGGCTTCTTTCTTCCCTTGAGATTTCTTCGAAATATAACAACAAAAGCTTGGAATCTCTCTCTTTTCTTTTGGGGAATCAGTATGATCTTTCCTTACAAGTTTTCCCTCTTTTCTCCTTTGATTTTCTGATGGATTTCACAGTTTTCTCTCTATTCTTTTCTTTTTGTCTCTTTTTCTATTCTTGTTCATGCTATTTCGGATGCAGCAAACCCTCTTCTTATAGATCCCGATTAATCCATAAATAGTTTAAAACTATCCGTTAGAAACAAGTGTAAGAAGGATTAGTATCAAAAATAGTAATAGCCATTGGGATTAAAAAAGATAAAGATAAAGTTTAGAGTCGTTCTGACAGTTCTGAAGCCGCGTTTGACATTCTGGAGTCGGCTCTAACTTTTCTGGAGTCGGCTCTAACTCGAAAATATTTAATCCACTCGATCTGGAGTCGTCTCTGACTTTTCTGGGATCGACACAAAAATCTTCTGGAGTTGACTCTAACAGTCCAGGAGTCGACTCTAAGTCGTGGCCTGAAAAACCATCGTTCTGTCTTTTCTGTTGGAGTCGGCTCTAACAGTCCCGGAGTCGACTCTAAGTCTGTGCCGATTTCCGGAGTCGACTCTGTGATTCCATGTGTCGACTCTAATGTCTGCAATCTTACCTTGACATTAGATTTGAACCAGAACTTGATTTGACTCTTGATTTTGATTATCAAATCGACTTATAAGCTGAAAAACTTAATCAAAATCATTAGTAACTTCAAATGTTATACTCAAATAGTTTTGTTAATCATCAAAATCCTCAATTGGGTCAGCAATCTCCCCCTTTTTGATGATGACAAAAACTTTGAGTATATGCATTAAAAATTCATTTGAATTAAGAATTTAAACATTGTTAAAGCTTTAAAACTTCCTAACAGAGAATTTGATGCTAATTTTCAAAATGAATAAAAAAGATACATGAGTCCTATTATAAACATCAATCAAGATGATTTAACTTTACGTAGAAAATTATTAAGCTCCCCCTGCATTTAATAACTCCCCCTATGTAGATAAACTGAATTCAATTGAATCATTTTTTATTAGAATCTCAAAATTTCTCTCCCCCTTTTTGATATGCCAAAAGATTGAAATCTTATACTCCTTATATTCTTTCATTCTTATTTCTTTATGCACATACAATTATCTCTCCCCCTTTTTTGTTATCAGCAATAAGGTGAATTATCAGAGCGGGGTTGTTGGTTCAATTAATCATAGAGATAGTAAACTCATTCATTGAATTTCAATCAATCAATCATAGACAAATTTGCAATAAAAGTGTAATTGTATTTCAAAGCAAGATTCATTACATGTGATACAGTAAAGTGACATATTCAAGTATGTAATTCCTAGATACATGCTATTAAAGCAAGAAGGTAAGAAATCCTAAGATACAACCTAGGATAGGGTATTAAAATCAAATATGCTTATACACAATTTTCTTTAAATGTCCAATCATTTCCATAATATCATCTTTTTGAGTCTTCTTAAAACTTTCAAGACAAGCTTCAATTTGAGAAACGGCGAGGTCGATATCTTTCTTTAGTTGACTGGTAGCATGAAGATAAGTTTCAGAACCGTCTGCAATTCCTTCCATCCTTTCAAAAATCTTATGAAGATCAGCGCTAAAGGATTCTACTGAATTGCTAATGGAAAAAGAAATCATGTCAAGCCTTGAATTGATCTCTTCCTTCAACTGATTGAACTCCTCTCTCAACTGACACATATCATTTGTCCTTTGACTATCATACTCAGCCAGTAAAGCTCTGAGCTGACCTATTTGCTCCTCAGAAAATCTTCCAGATGCCAATGCTGACTGATGTGGAGGGTGAGTGCTTGGTCCAGCCACTGAGGGTCCAGCAGTAGATGGTCCAGCAGAAGAAGGTCCAAGAATAGATAGTCCAGGAATAGATGGTCCAGGAATATCCTCTCCTCTGACCTCCTCAACTTTAACTTCTTCAGCTCTGGTCTCTTGTCCTCTTTTTATCCAATTTCCATTTTCTTTTCTGAAGCCCATCCGGTGAATTGTAGAGACACTATAGTAATCTGTATGCCTTAATTTTCTTAGTGGCTCATTATCCATTATTAGCACACCTTGACTTCTAAAGACTAAGGTTAGTATCATACCATACAGCAGTATTGATCATTTCTTAGTTGCTGCTTCTGCCATATAACCAATCATCATACCGGCAAGATTAACAGGTTTTCCAGTGAGAATATAGTCCATCAACAAGATGTCTCGCTCCGAGACATACTCAAACCTTCCGATTTTAGGAAATAAAATTCTTCCACAATATTGTGAAGTAACCTGAGTTCCAAATTAAGTTGATTAGCCAAGATTTCTTCAAACTCAGAAACTTCTCTCCCTAACATCCTAGATAGGGCACCTCCTTTGTCATCATGTTGATATTCAACTAGACCAATAGTCGGCATCTCCAATAGATTTTCAAGAGTCTCGGCCGTGATAATCACTTTAGTTCCTCTTACAAAACTCACTAAGCCTCCCTCTCCTCTATATAAATCATTATAAAATTCTCTCACAAGGGCAGGGTATGTAGGGACATCCAAAGAACAGACCTTCTCCCATACCATTTCCTTCAACAAACGACCAATAGCAAAGCCCTCCGAAGCAAAAAAGTCAAAATCTACTTTTTCTCCGGTAGTAATGGCCTTACCCGCTAATTGGTCTACTCATGGAGAAGATGGTGAGGGTGGAGAGTCATCATGAGTGGCAGATGAAGAAGACGACGACGGTTGCCTCCGATTTGAACGGTGCTTCGTCGGAACAGTCGAACCACCAATGATAGCATGCCTTTTAGGAGCCATGGGATTCGATTGGAATGAGTTATTGAGAGATTTGAGGGATTTGGAGGGATTGAAATCGGTTTGGAATGGTTTGGAGAGGTTTAGGAGACGATAGGTTTCGTTTGGGGTCGACTCCGTCCTTTTTTATTTTGACCTAGTTCCACTTAGAGTCGACTCCCAAAATGAGGTGTCGGCTCTGAACCAGAAAATCTGTCAGCGCCCGAATTAGAGTCGGCTCTACAGAAGCCAGAGTCGGCTCTAATTGCCCAGACAGAACATCAAAATATGAAGGTATCGACTCACAAACTGCAGGTGTCGACTCCACAACAGTTTCAGTGAAAAAATCAAATTTCAAGGATCTAAAACTAATCAAATTAATCATCAAACTCTAGATAAGTGTTCCTTAACAATTAGGAAACAATAAATCAAATTTCTAGATAAATTTCCTTATTGGACATAGAGGATTTTTAAGAAATTAATGAAGTCTAGATAGTTGTTGTCCTTAAGAGTTTCAGAAAATCATTCTAAAGGATCACAAACTCCTAATTCTCCTCTAAGATAACTGTTGGCCCAGATGGCAACCCAAGAGGGGGGGGTGAATTGGGTTCTTAAAAATTTAAGACTTTTTAACTTTATTGATTAGTTAGCAAGATGTGCAAGTGAGAGGCTAACTAAAATCAATACACAAGTAATAAGAGAGATAGAGAGAGAAAATATGGCACGGCAAACACAAGATAATTTTATAGTGGTTCGTGCAATCAACACCTACGTCCACTCCCAAGATTCACTTGGGTCCACACTATAATCTCTCTAGATTACAGCCGAGTTGTTTTCCAAGCTCACAACTCAAACTTGTTGTTTTCCCGGGTGCACAACGAACCCAGCTGGTTTTAACTCGGGCTTACCAGCACAAAACCCTACACGTTGTTTTTCACGGGCTCACAACTAACCCAACACAAGCACTCCGGCTTGTAACGAGGTATACCAACCTCCACTGATTCAATCCACTGATTGAATCAGCAAACAATAGAATATAGTGTTTGAACAATGAAATGCTCCCCTTGAGCAAATATACAAATGAAGTATATAAAGGTTAGAAAAGCCTGATTGTATTGCAGATGGTGTGGCTTTGGCTTTCTTCCTTCTTCTCTTTAACTCCTCTTGAAATTGAATCACGCCTCAGCAAGATTCTTGACCGTTGAAGTCTTTGGAGTTGAGATGAAGCTTTTTCCTTTTGAAAATCCTCCGATTTGACCTTTGAAATGCTTGTGGATTTTCTTTTGACTCTTGTGGATTGATGAGAGGAGC
>UESW01001770.1:296075-352097 GCA_900491605.1 Calamus simplicifolius | reverse complement strand
AGATCTCCTCCGGTCTCGGGGTGAGAGCACAGCATCCCAACTCCGGGACCCCCTTTTGGTCTCGGGGTGCACAAGCAGCATCTCACCCCCGAGATCCCCTCTGATCTCAGGGTGAGAGCACAGCATCCCAACCCCGAGACCCCCTTTCGGTCTCGGGGTGCACAAGCAGCATCTCACCCCCGAGATCTCCTCCGGTCTCGGGGTGAGAGCACAGCATCCCAACTCTGAGACCCCCTTTCAGTCTTGGGGTGCACAAGCAGCATCTCACCCTCGAGATCCCCTCCGGTCTCGGGGTGAGAGCATAGCATCCCAACTCCGAGACCCCCTTTCGGTATCGGGGTGCACAAGCAGCATCTCACCCCCGAGATCCCCTTCGGTCTCGAGGTGAGGGCACAGCATCTCAACCCCGAGTCCCCCTTTCGGTCTCGGGGTGTATGAACGATGCTCTCTACGAGGACCGGCCTTTGAACCAAACGACGACTTCAGACCACCTGGAACACCCACGTGCTCCGTCGTACGCCCGTAGCTGCGAGTGACCATACCTCATAATGGCGTATGGTTCACATGGGTCATTGCACATTTGCAACTGTGCATGACCATGCCCCGTTACGAAGTACGATTCACTACCACTTGTAATTGTGCACGGTTACATCCAGCGAAGGCGCGCACCAAATGCAACCGTAGCTACTGGACACCTGTGAAGCCGTACTGACAGGTAACACAGGATGCCTCTGACACATGCAGTGACAGTACAACCCGCCACGGTCAGGCCTCACCTTTTTGTCCGTTACCAGGCGAGGCACCTCGGAATCAGCGATCTTTTGGGGCAGAGCGGATTTTTGAGCAGGTATAAAAGGCCACACTTTCACTTAAGTGGGGGACGAGAACTAAGGTTTTCTAGTCTTCTTCTTGCTAGTAAAAACCCTAACTCTCTAGCTTCTTCAGCTAGTGAGTTCTCATCTGTTCCCAAGTGACTGACTTGAGCGTCGAAGGGTTTCCATCGAAGTATTCGATCTCTGAAAACTTTTCTTGTAGGAATCAATTGAGAAGGACGTCCATTTCTCTTATGCTTAAAGAAGATGACTTAGTATCATCAGGATGAAATTCGCATATCCCTGCTTCGGAGTCATACAAATAGGAAAACGGTCAACGTGGTTTAATGGTTTTTTTGGTCACATTGAGACAGAACTGCAGTGGTATTTGATACGCGCGCGGGCGCTGACACGGGGTCTTCATGGAAGCGCATCAGCAAAGGGATGCCAGGCGTTCAGCTCTTTGCCGGATATGCGTGGAGGAAGCCATGTGGCCGGCCCTGTGTCTTAGCGGAAAGTTGTCAGGCTGGCGCTTTAGGTATGCCAGGTTATTGGATGTATCTAATATTTAGTAGAACAATTATTATTATTTTATTGATAAAAATATTTTTATTAAAAATAAATATTATTGGAGAGTAAAATCATCATTGCATCAATATCCGTGTGAGAAGGCCAAGACCGACCCCATCCCTTCGCCCGTCGAGATATCCCCGGACTTCCCATAGCTCGGATGTATCTAATATTAGTAGAACAATTATTATTTTATTGATAAAAAATATTTTTATTAAAAATAAATATTGTTGGAGGGTAAAATCATCATTGCATCAATATCCGTGTGAGAAGGCCAAGATCGACCCCATCCCTTCGCCCGTCGAGATATCCCCGGACTTCCCATAGCTCGGATGTATCTAATATTAGTAGAACAATTATTTATTTTTATGATAAAAATATTTTATTAAAATAAATATTGGTGGAGGGTAAAATCATCATTGCATCAATATCCGTGTGAGAAGGCCAAGACGACCCCATCCCTTCGCCCGTCGAGATATCCCCCGGCTTTCCATAGCCCGGCTCTTCGAGCTTCCGTAGCCCGGCTCCCCCGAGCTTCCGTAGCCCGGCTCCCCCGAGCTTCCGTAGCTCGGCTCTTCCGAACTTCGATAGCTCGGCTTCCCCGAGCTTCTGTAGCTCGTTTCCCCGAGTCTTCATGGCTCGGCTTCACTGAACGATCCACGATCCAATACTCACCTCCGCGGAACCTGACGCTGGAGAGCCTAGGCTATCGTAACAACATCCCAGGCAAGGAATCATGTTGAGAAGTGGTCTAGAACCTAACACGGGCTACCTAGGACCTACACACCTGCCAGATCTCAAGCCATCGAGGGGCTCTCCTAGCTGTTGATCCCCTAACAAACAAGATATGGATCCCAACGGCCCGATTCGATCCGTCTCCGTATCCTAACAACCTTCGAACTTCCAGAAAGCGCTCAAGATCCAGGTGACAACCTATAAATATGACACTTCCAGATTCCCTCAGGTATACGCGCTCACACCCTCACTCTCACTCTTCCGCTCTCACCAGCTGCTCGTCGGTGCTCTTCCCCCTGGAGCTCCAGATCGCCGCCCCTAGAGAGACTCTCCGGAGAGATTCACCTCCCCATTTTTCTGATTGATCGCCGATTTCCTCCCACTGACTTGAGCGTCGGAGGGTCTTCCGCGGAGGGTCACCCCCAACGCCTCTCGCACGAGGACTTGTGTGCAGGTCCGCCCCTGGAGATCGACTGCGCCCAAATCGGAGGACGAATCCTGACGGCAATAAATATAAATTAATATAAACCATATAATTCCTCTAATTCAATTCTCACTTTTAATTGATAATAATAACAGATGCAAAATCTAAATTACAGCTTGCAGAATATTTCTAACTACTTCTAATTTTTACTGTTATGGCATGGGATAAAAATATAAGTTTAAAGAATTTATAAAAATTTTGAGCAAAAATTTAAATTAAAAGTATATTTTTATAAATAAATATTTATATTTTCTACATTGCTAGCTTATCAAATTAATAAAAATAACTTTAAAAAATATATTAATAAAAAAATTGATGCAAAAAAGAATTGAATTCAAACCATACATTCGACACAATTTGAAGCATTAAGGTATTTGAGGGATTGGCGAAATCTTATTAGACATTGTATAAACTTTTATCAAAGAAGAAACCCAAAAAAAAAAAAAAAAAAAAGCTTTACCCTACTACTTTTTGAGGGATGGCCAACTCTAATATACTTTATAATGATGTTGATTGTTTAGCATTGAGCTTTACTCTGTTTATAAAGCAAATTGAGTTTTTCGATCTCCCTCGATTTATAACGACTTTGATGGATGATTATGGCTATGGCATATATCAAACTTATTTGATGTTAAGACCAAAATTTTCACCCTAAAGTAGAGATCTATTGCAAAGATTATGGTTCAAGTTAATTTTATCAAATTAGGCTAACAAAATGATCAAAAATTATAATATAAATGCATTGTGTTTGAAGGATTATAATGTTGCTTCACCCCTAAAACAGTGCCTTAAAGCAATAGAGATGCTTTATGTGACATGAAGCGAAGTAATCATGAGCCACATTATTATTAATTCAAATTGGCTCAAATATACTTCATTGTAGCATGGGATATTGCCACTTTTCACCCATCCCTTTTTAAAAAATAAAAGATATAGTTTCTATCAAAAGGGTTCCATGTCACACTTTCATTGATGAATAGCCCATGTAAATATTTCATCTTACAATATTTTCTCGAATCCAATTGATGAATGATGAAAGATGACAGAATGATGCAATCATTGGATTAGATAGTAATTTATACTTTCTTTTGATTTCAACAAGTAGAGACCTTGACTGATTTTTTTTAATGCAATTCAATAATGATTTTTTTTGGCCAAAAAAATTTGGATAAAACATTAACTACATACAATCAGACCAATTCTAGTGATATTCTATGTTAAATCATAAATATAACCTGAATTTTTTTGTTATAACAACACAAACACCAGCAACTCACAAATCAAATTCCTTATTAAAGGTTATAACAAAAAGTTAAGGTTATATCATCATCTAACTTAAAAGGATTAACCTTCTGACTAGTTGGTCTTATTCAGAAATAAGTTAGTTTTTAAATATCTTTCAATAAAAAAGAAAATTTATTGGGATTGGACCAGAAACGATGATTTACTTATCAAGAATCCTAATATTTATCCAAAAAACAGATACATTTTGAGGTGCAAACATTAAATAGTTCAGTCGGTGAAGTTACTGAGAATTTTTTTTACAAGTGATCTTATCTTGAGCCTTGTTTGCACTATTTTTGAATTTTTCCATGACTGTGGAATTAGACATTTCATTTGGTTAAAAGAAGTTTGAATGCACGTAAATTGTGCAAGAAAAATTACTGAGCCCATAATTAATTTATTATCGCCAAATGCTGCAAATCTAAGTTGCGCGGATCCCTCTTGCCATTTGGAAAGAAAAATTTTAATGCATATTTTTGAGAGTCGCGTGGCATCGACTATTTAAATAAATAAATGCAAATATACTTTTTACGTTTGGGACGTTGGCTTGGAATTCATTTTGGCCCCCCAATTTTTTAATTTTTATGATTTAAATGTTGCATTTCTTACGCTGAGATTAGCTAAATTAATAGAAGAGCTCACGTAACATCCTGATGTGAATATATACAATATGATTTGAGTTTCAGCAAGTGATAATTTATGCATTGATGTGAGGATGATAATTTATAAAAGATAAATTAAATTATAACAACTGAAAATTTAAAATTTAAAAAAAATATTTTAGTTAATGAAATATAATATACATTTCAAATGGCCTAATTTTAGGCTAGAGTTATTGAAATATTCTAATTGGATCCATTTGAAGATCTGTAGTTATGTCAGGTATCCATTGACCAACAATTATTTATTAACGAATTTTCAAATTCCATAGACGCTAGAGCCCGATGGACCGAGGAAAGCCGCTCACTGCCCTATGGCAAACTTGGTAAAAAAAGTTTTTGTATATTGGGTGTGAGATGTGCATCAGCGATATGAAACTTATAAGTAAATTCTTTTGTATGGGTATGTGCACGAACAAATCAGCCTGCTTGATGCAGGCCATACTACATTAAGAGTAGGGGTTTAACTTGTATCGAGTTCAATTCGAATCCAGCCCATCGAATCTGATTTACAGCAGTATTTAAACTCATGTTTGCCTAATCCAAACCCGAAAGATCCATATTTAACCCAGCCCAATTGCAATTGACCCAGATTCAGATTGACCACAATTTAAACCCGAGATAATCCGAACCCGAGATAACCCGAACGGAGGTAGCTTATCGGCACCAGGCTTTTATAGGCATTGAGGGCGTCAGTCGGGTTAGACGAGATGGTCACTTGAGAGCGAGAAGGGTAAGGCCGTCGATCGCAGGCGAGGAAAAGAATAACAAACATAAAGGCGGATCATCCACACATTTCGTTTCACTTCTTGCCTCATCCTTTTCTTTGTTTACGGTACCATCAAGAGAGAGGCAAAGGTAGGCCGCGCCTTCAGCGAATCGAAGGAATTTTTAGTATTTGAAATGATGAAAATGGACGTAGATTGGTTCGATCAGACGAAAGTGAATGGACTAATGGACGATGTGATGGAAGGTGTTTTGGTAAATGTAAAGGAATGGTTTTCAAAATGCTTCGGGTTGTGGTGGTGAGCATCGGAAGGCCAGCTTATGTGTTCGGTAAGAAATTTTATTTTTTCATTTTGAAATTCATAATTCGATGTTTATTTACTTTAAAAAAAGTATTTTATTTTATTTTTTTCTCTATCAACCCGAATTTCAATTCGAAACTCAATTCGAATCTGATTTTTAAAAATAAGATTAGAATTAAAGTTTTACTAATAGGATTAGAATTAGAATTAAAATTAATATTTTATAAATAAGATTAGGATTAAGAAAAACTAAGCTCCATGAGCCCAAGTAGGACCCCAATTGAGAGCGGTGTTGTATGTACAAAACTTTTTGAGCAAGGTAACACAAGACGAGGAAACGGACTACTTTATGTGTAAAACTTGGACAACCTTTCCTCCTCTTCCACCGCCTAACTCACACTCCATCAAGATTTTGTTGACCGGGAGAATGAGAAGCCATAGACTTTCGTAACGTCGGGACAGCCGTTTCAGAGTTCGAGCGGCAGATAACTTTAACCATCGCCCTGCTATGCCTCAAATTTCCATGCATTAATGACTTTATTATCAAAGAATTAAAGGTAGGCAATATGTTTATATGTATTATTAAAGGCAGACATGTAATAAAGCATTATTCTTTTCTAAGACTAGAGCATTAAATAGCCGTTCTAGATGTAGTTATGATATGGACCGACTAATCGAGCCAATGGATCAGACTCCAAGCTAATCCGATTTTTAAATTAAATTAGTTAAGTAATTGATTTAGGTAGTGTTTGATAGGAAAAATGTTATCCATGGATAAGTGTACGGGATAGAGTTTATCCCCTGGCTATCCCTAGGGATATCCCTTGGCTATCCCATTGATCATATCAAATGCAAAAAGGTAAATCCATGGGATAACCTTTTTTTACTCTTATTTGAAGGGATAACCAGCTATTCCTGCATTCTCTAGGGAATAAATTGAGGGATATCCCATGGTTAACCATGGTTAACCATGGATTATCCCTTTGGTTAACTTTATTCTCTGCTATCCCTTATAGTTATGGCTTTTGGGAATAAGAGGGGATATCCAGGGGATATCCCCTCTTATCCCCTATTTCAAACACTACCTTAATGAACAGGATGATTTTTTTATTAACTCAAAATAAACTAATAAGTTGAAGCAACTTTTTTCATATTTTAATATTACTTTTTAACTAATATAATGTAAACATAAGTGCTACTTATTAGGACTTTTTAATTTTTGACTTAAATCTCTTCTTTCATCTTTTATCTCTCTAACATATCTATACTTTCGTAAATATAAACTTTATGAACGATTTTGTATCTTTATTATATTTTTATCATAATGGTGAGCTAGTATTATTTTTTTTAGAAATTTAAGATTAATTTAAAGTATTAGCTAGTATGAATATTATATTCTAGTATAGTTTAAATAACTTGTTTTTAAATATTTAAATTTTAAGTTTACTAAATTAGTGAAATTATAAAAAAAAATTTATTTATTACAATGAATAATATCTTTAAATTTAATTATATTTTAGTTATTCATATGGTCTTTCCATTGGGCCAATTTCTGATTTGATTCTAATAACTGTAGCTTAGGATGACAACTTTTGTTATGGCATTACAACGAGACTTATTACCTGGTTACCATAATTAAATCGGACACCAATCCAATTGAGGAAATGAGTCGATTGTTAAATGGTCCAACTAGTGAGTCAATGGTCAAATAGCATAAATAAATAAAATATACTTAAAATAAAAAATGATCCTTGATGGTAAATACAGATAATTTTTTTTGTAAGATTTAACCATTTTGATAGCTACAAAATTTAAATCCTTAAGATTAAGCAATTTAAACTATAATAATATAATATTCACATCAATATTTGAAATTAATCTTAAAATTTTAAAATATTTAAGTCCTCTATATTAGTTAAAGAATTAGAGAGATGAAAGAGAGTATCAGATCAGTTAAAGGGACAAAAGAGAGAGATTTGAGCTTAAAAAGATAAAAGGTTCCTAAAGAGTATGATGAGTATGATGAGGCAAAATGAGCCTCATGAGCAACAGTAATCTTATCAGGATCAAACCAGTCATTTTTGAAATCAATCCTCAATCTCCATTACTGACTTTGATCCTGATAAAATAGCCAGTCAAACTCGGCAGCAACCAGCCTTGGCCAACATCCCCAATGCTGGCTCCGGCTCCCGATGTGGCAAAGTTGGTCCAAGGTTGGCTTACAACGTGCTGCCGAGAAGGCCACGGTATTCCCACCAGTAGCTTTCAGCTGGGTTCTAATGACAAGGACCCTGCATCTTTGACATTGTTGACACTCTCTCCTTCACCGTACCATAAAAGGCACCAATCTGGAGGGACTATAGCAGGAAGGACCACCTTGGAATAATGGGAGCACATGCTCCAACCATACCATAAGTTCTGATGGAGCCGGTTGACTTCATAAAGAATTTAAAAAAAAATTTGGACGGCCTCAAAGGCCGACACCCAACGTCCGACAGTCCCAAAGGCCGATACCTCCAAGGCGTCCAAGACCATCGGCCCAAAGGCCGACACCTCCAAGACCGGTACCTCCAAGACCGGCATCTCGAAGGCCGACACCTCCAAGGCCGATATCCGACAACCGACGGCCCCAAAGGCCGACACCCGACGCCCGATGGCCCCAAAGGTCGACACCTCCAAGGCGTCCAAGACCGTCGGCCCCAAAGGCCAACACCTCCAAGACCGGTGTCGATTCACTCATTGATTTTGATGATTAATAAAGGAATTGAGTATATTCATTTGATTACTAATGGATTTCATAAGTGTTTCAGACTTAAATTTATTTGATCAATTTAAAGGAATTAAGAAATGATTTTTGAAACATATACAAATCAGAGATTTTAAAGTTTCAGAGCTTGGAGTCGACACCTAGAATGTCTGGAGCCGACCCCATGGCCAATTCAATTTTAATCTGATTTTTGATATAACCTGGAGCCGACACCTAGAGTTTCGGAGCCGACACCTAAGGTTTCGGAGTCGACACTTTACTGTGTCAGGAGCCGACTCCGATGCTGGAACAGAGCGATGATTTTTCTGAGCATCCTGGAGCCGACACCTTCAGTTTTCGGGAGCCGACACCTGACGACGGCGAGCCGACACTTGCTTTTGCGGAGCCGACTCCACGACGAACTCAGAATTTACTATTTATGGAAAAACGATTCGGAGCCGACACCTGAAAAGCTGGAGCCGACTCCAACCCACCTGGACGAAAAATCAAAAATGCCAGATCAGCTCTAACGGTAATATTTTTGATTTCTGACATCTAACGGCTATTTTTTTGAATGAAAATCCTTCCAGGTACACTCCAACGGCTAGATTTCCACCCAAAAATGAATCAAAGGAAAATCTATAAAAAGAGGGAAAAACAACCGTTTGAAAATATAGAAGAGAGAGATAGAAACGGATAGACACAATCAAAAATCAAAATCCTAGAAGTCTTGAGCCGTATATCCAAGAGAGGAGCTTTCAATTTCTAAACCTTCCACTCCACAAAGCTCAAAGAAAATCCAAGCCGTTCAAATAGAGGAAAATCGGAGGATTCTCATCTAGAAGAAAGAGACCATCTTTTCAATCTTCTCAACTGCATCCACTGAAGAATCGGAGCTGAGGCTTGATTCAACCCAGCAAGGAGAAGAGGAAAAGAAGAAAAGCTCAAAGCCAAACAACTTCAAATCAGGCTTTTCTAAACCTATTTACTTTTCTTTGAATATCTGCTCATTAAGGAGCTGTGAAAATTTGTAAAACATTTATATACTTGCTTGTGCCTAGTTCAATCAAAGGGGATTGAACTAGTGGAGGTTGTTAACCTCGGGTCAAGCTAGTTTTGCTTGAGTCTTGGGTTTTGTGCTGGTAAGCCCGAAAAACCGGCTGGGTTCGTTGTGATCCCGGGTAAAACAACAAGTTTGAGTTGTGAACTTGTAAAACAACTCGACTGTAATCGAGGAGATTATAGTGTGGACCCAAGTAGGATCTTGGGAGTGGATGTAGGTGTTGGATACACCGAACCACTATAAAATCTTTGTGTTTGCCGTGCTTCCATTGACTCTATCTCTATCTCTGTTTTATTCACTGTACTTTGTATTTACATTGCATTTGCTTTCATTCTTCTTAAGCAAAATTTTTTTAAAAAGGCTAAATTTTTAAAGAACCCAATTCACCCCCCCTCTTGGGTTGTCATCTGGGCCAACAATTGGTATCAGAGCAAGTGCTCATTAGATTTTGATCACACGATCAAGAGCTAAAGATCCAAATGGCAACTCAAGTTGGATCATTTGCTGAAGGTCATTCAACAAATAGACCTCCTTTGTTTAATGGTTCCAACTATTCTTATTGGAAAGCAAGAATGAGGATATTCATTCAAGCTTCTGATTATGAATTTGGGGTGTTATAACTAATGGACCTAGTACACCCACACACGTTGTTGATGGCACTATTGTTCCTAAGCCCGAAAGGGATTGGAATGATAATGATAGGAAAATGGCACAGCTCAATGCTAAGGCCATGAATGTCTTATATTGCTCTTTAGACGCTAATGAATTTAATAGAATCTCACTTGTAATTCCGCAAAGGAGATTTGGGATAGATTAGAGGTTACCCATGAGGGTACTAACCAAGTAAAAGAATCCAAAATAAATATTCTGGTTCATAAATATGAGTTATTTTGCATGGAACAAACTGAAAATATAGCTAGCATGTATACTAGATTTACTGATATTGTAAATGGGTTGAAAAGTTTAGGCAAAACATATTCTAACTCTGAACTTGTTCGAAAAATTCTCAGGTCACTTCCAAGAACGTGGGAAGCGAAGGTGACAGCAATCCAAGAAGCAAAGGACCTCAACACCTTACCCTTAGAGGAGCTTCTAGGATCCCTAATGACCCATGAATTGACCATGAAGCAGCACATAGAAGAAGATGTGAAGAAGAAAAAGACCATAGCTCTTAAGGCTGCTGAAAATGAGGAGAGCTGCAATGATAGTGAAGATGATGATGAGACAGCTCTTCTAGCAAGAAAGTTCAAAAAATTCATGAGGAGAAAGAGACCCTTCCACAAGAAGAAATTTGGAACTAAGATGGAAGGAGAAAAAAAAAAGACAAGGACAAGGATAAAGAGAAAGACCCCTTGATTTGCTATGAATGTAAGAAACCGGGGCATTACAGATATGATTGTCCTCAACTGAAAAAGTCTTTCAAGAAGAAGAAGAAAGCCTATGTTGCAACCTGGAGCGACAGCGATGAATCCTCATCGGAGGAAGAACAAAAGGAGGTTGCTAACATTTGCTTTATGGCAAACGAAGAGGATGAGGTAAGTTCTGAAAACCCTTGCGATGAATTTGCTTTTGATGAATTATTTGATGCTTTTAATGAACTTGTCGGTGATTTCAAAATTTTGAAAAAGAAATATAAGTTTTTGAAAAATGAAAATTTAACTTTGATTGAAAAAAAGAAAATCTTAATAAAGAAACCAAAGTGCTGAAATCTGAAAAAGAAATTTGACTAAAGAAAAAGAATCAATTTCTAATGAAAATGATAAACTAAAGAAGAAGTTGAAAATATAAAAGTATTGTTGATAAATTCACTTATAGTTCAGAAAAACTTAATTTATTGTTAAGTAATCAAAGAGCTATATTGATAAGCTGGTTTAGGATATAGGCCTAATTTGAAACAAAAATTTTCAAAAACTTTTTTAAAAAGGAACAAAAGATAATGTTACATGTCATTACTGTAACAAGAAGGGACACAAAGTTTTTGAATGCAATTTTAAGAAAATAGATAAGAAGATAAATAGTAAAGGAAAGAAAATTTGGGTTCCTAAAGGAACAATTGTTTATGCTACTAACCATGAAGGACCCAAGAAAGCTTGGGTACCTAAATATAAGACTTAATTATTTTGCAGGAGTGTCTTGCGGCCAAAAGATCAAAGAGAAAGTGGTATCTCGATAGCGGCTGCTCAAGGCACATGACGGGTGACAAGGATCAATTCATCACCCTTGAAAGCAAAAGAGGAGGAGTAGTTACATTTGGCGACAATGGCAAAGGCCAAATCTTGGGGTTTGGTAACATTCAAATAACTCCCTCCACATATATTGAAAATGTCTTATATGTTGATGGTTTGAAACATAATTTAATTAGCATTAGTCAATTATGTGACAAAGGTTTTAAAGTATCATTTGAATCTTCTATATGCACAGTTTCTAATCCCATTGATAATAGCATTGTTTTTATTGGAAATAGAAATGGCAATGTATACCTGATTGATTTAGACAATTTGTCTACAAGTAATCATTGCCTAGTTGCTAATAATGCTAATATAAATGAGATTGGTTGGTTGTGGCATCGTAGATTAGGTCATGCAAGCACACACCTTATTTCAAAATTAATTAAGAATGGATTTAGTAAAAGGACTTCCACAATTAGATTTTGAAAATAATAAAATCTGTGATGCATGTCAATTTGGGAAAACAAACTAGAAATTCTTTCAAAACTAAAAACATTGTTTCCACTTCTAGGCCACTTGAACTACTTCACATGGATCTTTTTGGACCTACTAGAACCACAAGTCTAGGAGGAAAGAAATATGGTCTTGTGATTGTAGATGATTACTCTAGATACACTTGGGTAATGTTTTTAGCTCACAAAGATGAGACTTTCTCGATATTCCTGAAATTCTTTAAGAAAGTCACAAATGAGAAAAACACTACCATAGTGTCTCTAAGAAGTGATCATGGCACTGAATTTGAAAATCATTTATTTGAAAATTTTTGCATAGAAAATGGCATCCATCATAATTTTTCTGCACCTAGAACACCGCAACAAAATGGTGTAGTTGAAAAAAAATAGAACCCTAGAAGACATGGCCCGTACCATGCTATGTGAAAGCAACTACCAAAATATTTTTGGGCAGAAGCTATAAACACGGCATGTTACATCCTTAATAGAGCTTTAATTAGGCCAATCATTAAGAAAACACCTTATGAACTTTGGAATAATAGAAAACCAAACATAAGCTACTTTCATGCATTTGGTTGTAAGTGTTTCATTCACAATAATGGCAAAGATAACCTAGGAAAATTTGATGCAAAATCTGATGAAGGCATATTCTTAGGATATTCAACATCTAGTAAAGCTTATAGAGTTTTTAACAAGAGAAACTTAATAGTAGAAGAATCTATTCATGTAATCTTTGATGAATCTTTAGCATCAAGTTCTAAAAAGATTGATGATGAGGAAGATACAAACATTCTAGAAAGAGACATTGAAAAATTAATATAGATGTATCTTCAGATCATGAACAAGAAGCTAAAGATAATGATTTCCTAGTGTTGATGTTATTGATAGAAATCGTAATGATATAGATCTACCTAGAGATTGGAGATATGCCTATGGTCATCCAAGAGAATTAATTATAGGTGATCCATCTCAAGGAGTAAGAACTAGATCATCAATGAGAAACATCAATAATCATCTTGCATTTGTATCTCAAATTGAACCAAAAACTATTGAAGAAGCTGAAAAAGATAATAACTGGATGTTAGCCATGCAAGAAGAATTAAATCAATTCACAAGAAATAATGTTTGGACATTAGTAGATAGACCTAAGGATCATTCTGTAATAGGATCAAAATGGGTATTTAGAAATAAATTAGACGAAAATGGCATAGTAATAAGAAACAAAGCTAGATTAGTTGCAAAAGGATATAATCAAGAAGAAGGAATTGATTTTGATGAGACTTTTGCACCTGTAGCTAGACTTGAAGCAATTAGATTGTTACTTGCATTTGCATGTCATATGCATATAAATTTATTTCAAATGGATGTTAAAAGCGCATTCTTAAATGGATTTATAAATGAAGAAGTTTTTGTTGAACAACCACCGGGATTTGAAGATCATGAATTTCAAATCATGTTTTTAAATTACACAAAGCACTATACGGTTTGAAACAAGCACCTAGGGCTTGGTATGAAAGATTAAGTAAATTTCTGATTGAAAATGATTTTGTAAGAGGAAATGTCGATAAAACACTATTTTGAAAACAAAAGATAAAGATTTATTAGTAGTACAGATATATGTTGATGATATTTTTCGGTGCTACTAACAATTTGTTATGTCAAGAATTTGCAAAGTTAATGCAGGGTGAGTTTGAAATGAGTATGATGGGAGAACTCAACTTCTTCCTAGGACTTCAAATCAAACAAAGCAAAGAAGGAATCTTCATCAATCAAGCCAAATACACAAAAGAACTGCTCAAGAAATTTGGAATGGAGTCAATCAAACCACTTGGGACACCTATGAGTCCTTCGTGCAAATTGGACAAAGATGAAGATGGTAAGAAAGTAGATCAAAAACATTACAGAGGTATGATTGGATCTCTTCTTTACCTAACTGCTAGTAGACCAGATATTATGTTTGCAGTATGTCTATGTGCTAGATTTCAATCTGAACCTAAAGAATCTCACTTAATTTGTAAAAAGAATTTTAAGATATTTAAGTGGAACTAAAAATGTAGGTTTATGGTACTCTAGAGACTCAACCTTAAATTTAATTGCATATTCTGATTCTGACTATGCTGGATGTAAATTGGATAGAAAAAGCACTAGTGGTGCATGTCAATTCTTAGGATGTAACTTAATCTCTTGGTTTAGCAAAAAGCAAAATTCGGTTGCATTATCTACTGCTGAAGCAGAATATGTTGCAGCTGGAAGTTGCTGTGCTCAAATCCTTTGGATTAAGAGACAACTTGAAGATTATGGCATAACCCCCGACAAAACACCAATTAGATGTGATAACACGAGTGCAATAAATCTAACTAAAAATCCAATTCAACATTCAAGAACAAAACACATTGAGATTAGATATCATTTTATAAGAGAACATGTAGCTAATAATGAAATTTGTCTTGAATATGTTAATACAGAGGAACAATTAGCTGACATATTTACAAAACCTTTGAGTGAAGAAAGATTTTGTTATCTTAGAGGTGAATTAGGGATATGTGACCCTATGGATTGATTTTGATACATTAAGGAATGAGAATCTAAAATTTCTATCAATTTCTTGATATTCCCTTCACTATTTTAAGGACAAATTATCTAGTCATTCGAGCTACTTGATCCTTAATACTCCATAATTTTATCAAAATTTTATAAGATTTATTTTGAGTTTCAGTCATTTGTATCTCATATATTTTTTGCTGAATTTGTCTCAGGAGTCGACACCTCAGAATGAGGAGTCGACACCTAAGACTGTGTCGCTCTCGGTCCTTGACCTTGGAGCCGACACCTGTGAATTCGGAGCCGACTCCAGTTCGAGCGCTGACTGTGTTAGCGATTTGGAGTCGACACCCGACTTTGCGGGAGTCGACACCTGGGAGTCAAATGTTGATTTATTAGGGCAGAGTCGACACCTCGTCATTTCATATCTTTCTCAAATCCTAACCAAACTCTTCCAAAATTTCTCCAAAACTTCCCCATCTCTAATTCCATCCAAATCGAACCTTTCCAAAGATCAAATGGCACCCAAAAGGAGAGAATCAGTGGTTGGAGCGCCGGTAACTACGGGAAAGCGGTCCGCACGTCGTCCCGTTCGTGAGCCGACTCCAAGCAGCGATTCGTCCACAGATTCCGACAATCCCAACACATCTTCCACAAAGGTAGATACCCTAGCTGATAGAGTCATCACAATGGGTAGAAAAGTCGATTTTGACCTATTTGAATCCGAAGGCTTTTCAATCGGGAGACAATTGAAGGAAATGGGCTGGGATATGCTGTGTTCTCTTGATGTTCCTACCTATCCAGCCCTAGTAAAAGAATTTTATCTCAATTTGGCTAGAGGGGATGGAGGTTTAGTAAGCAATGTTAAAGGGAAAAGGATTCATCTCACTTTTCAAAAGCTCGGAAATCTTCTCAGCATCCCGATCACTGGTTTAGCCGCTGACATGCATAGTGATAGGTCAGCAGCCCTTTCAAGGATGTTAGGAAGGGATGTAACTGAGTTTGAAGAAATTAGAGCCAATCAACTACCCCTAGAATTAAGATTATTACACAATATATGCAGTAGGATCTTGTTTCCAAAGACTGGTCGGTTTGAGTATGTCTCGGAGCGAGACATTGTGGTTATGGACAGTGTTCTAACTGGGCAGCCGATCAATCTGGCAGCAATGATGATCTTTTATATGGCAGAAGCTGGTGGGAAAAGGAGATCATCCCTACCGTATGGAATGGTACTAACTATGGTATTCAAGAGCCAAGGGGTTCCAATTCAAGACAATGAACTTTCCAAGAACCTAAGGCACACAGATTACTATAGCTTAGCTACATTGCATCGGATGGGTTTTGTCAAGGTGAATGGTCAATGGGATAGGAAAGGACATCTAGATGAAAGAGCCCCTATGCCGAGAGTTTCTGAGCCTTGCGAGGCTGGACCATCATTTAGGGCTCCTTCTCCACAGCCTACTCCTGTTCCTGCTCCTGCACCTGCACAAGTTTATGATCAACCATCCACTTCTTCGACTGGATTCTCAGACCTTCAAATGGAGCAATTAAAAAGTCTGTTTGCAGCTCAGAAGGATGAGTTTGACAGTAAATTTATGAATTTAAAAGAATCACTTTACTCCCTTGATGATCGGATTGCAAAGATTGAATCAACTCTCAACACCTCCGCAGAATCTTTAAATGGTGATTTGAAGAACATCTTTGAAGAGCTTAAAAATTTTGGAGATGGTGAAACTTATTCAAAGTGCAACGCCGAACTTCAAGACAAAATCACAACAGCTTGCACATTTGTGGATGAGAGACTAAAAGATTATGTTAGACTTCAATGTGATGGAATGAAAAATATAGTAGACCATTTAACAAGAATAGTTAGAAAGAACTTTTGATGTTGTTTATGTTCAATCTTGTTAAAATGTTGTTTACATTTTGATGTAATGAAGTTAATATAATGAAATGTAAAAGAGGGAGAGAATTATGTAATACTTGACAATATGTTGATGTAGTGAAGCTTATATTAATGAATGAAAAGTTTTTATTCTATTTGACTTTTGATTATCTTTTTGATGCAATTATCCTTTGATGCAGTAAAATATTCTTTACCTTTTTGTTGATTACAAAAAAGGGGGAGAAAATTAGAATTGTATATGCATTAAGAGGGAGAAATTAAAATTATATGGAAAGAATTATAGTTGAGAATGTTAATTGATTGATATGATGTTGAGTTATTGATATGAATTGATAATTGAATTGAATTGTCTATGCACAAAGAAATCTTAAGTATCAAAGAGGAAGAATAATTTGAATTTGAACTTCATAAGAGAAGCTACCTTATTCAGGGGAGCTTACTCGTAAAGATCACTTCCTTGATATTCTCTTTAAGAATTCTATGCATATACTCAATGTTTTTATAATCATCAAAAGGGGGAGATTGTTGATCCACTCATTGATTTTGATGATTAATAAAGGAATTGAGTATATTCATTTGATTACTAATGGATTTCATAAGTGTTTCAGGACTTAAATTTATTTGATCAATTTAAAGGAATTAAGAAATGATTTTTGAAACATATACAAATCAGAGATTTTAAAGTTTCAGAGCTTGGAGTCGACACCTAGAATGTCTGGAGCCGACCCCATGGCCAATTCAATTTTAATCTGATTTTTGATATAACCTGGAGCCGACACCTAGAGTTTCGGAGCCGACACCTAAGGTTTCGGAGTCGACACTTTACTGTGTCAGGAGCCGACTCCGATGCTGGAACAGAGCGATGATTTTTCTGAGCATCCTGGAGCCGACACCAGTTTTCGGGAGCCGACACCTGACGACGGCGAGCCGACACTTGCTTTTGCGGAGCCGACTCCACGACGAACTCAGAATTTACTATTTATGGAAAAACGATTCGGAGCCGACACCTGAAAAGCTGGAGCCGACTCCAACCCACCTGGACGAAAAATCAAAAATGCCAGATCAGCTCTAACGGTAATATTTTTGATTTCTGACATCTAACGGCTATTTTTTTGAATGGAAAATCCTTCAGGTACACTCCAACGGCTAGATTTCCACCAAAAATGAATCAAAGGAAAATCTATAAAAAGGGGAAAAACAACCGTTTGAAAATATAGAAGAGAGAGATAGAAACGGATAGACACAATCAAAAATCAAAATCCTAGAAGTCTGAGCCGTATATCCAAGAGAGGAGCTTTCAATTTCTAAACCTTCCACTCCACAAAGCTCAAAGAAGAATCCAAGCCGTTCAAATAGAGGAAAATCGGAGGATTCTCATCTAGAAGAAAGAGACCATCTTTTCAATCTTCTCAACTGCATCCACTGTGAAGAATCGGAGCTGAGGCTTGATTCAACCCAGCAAGGAGAAGAGGAAAAGAAGAAAAGAAGAAAAGCTCAAAGCCAAACAACTTCAAATCAGGCTTTTCTAAACCTATTTACTTTTCTTTGAATATCTGCTCATTAAGGAGCTGTGAAAATTTGTAAAACATTTTATACTTGCTTGTGCCTAGTTCAATCAAAGGGGATTGAACTAGTGAGGTTGTTAACCTCGGGTCAAGCTAGTTTTGCTTGAGTCTTGGGTTTTGTGCTGGTAAGCCCGAAAAACCGGCTGGGTTCGTTGTGATCCGGGTAAAACAACAAGTTTGAGTTGTGAACTTGTAAAACAACTCGACTGTAATCGAGGAGATTATAGTGGACCCAAGTAGGATCTTGGGAGTGGATGTAGGTGTTGGATACACCGAACCACTATAAAATCTTTATGTTTGCCGTGCTTCCATTGACTCTATCTCTATCTCTGTTTTATTCACTGTACTTTGTATTTACATTGCATTTGCTTTCATTCTTCTTAAGCAAATATTTTTTTAAAAAAAGGCCAAATTTTTTAAAGAACCCAATTCACCCCCCTCTTGGGTTGTCATCTGGGCCAACAACCGGTACCTCTAAGGCCAGCACCTCGAAGGCCGGCACCTCCAAGGCCGACACCCGACGACCGACGGCCCCAAAGGCCGACATCTTCAGACCGACGGCCCCAAAGGCCGACACCCGACACCGACGGCCCCAAAGGCCGACACCCGACGACCGACGGCCCCAAAAGCCGACACCTCCCAGGCGGCCCCGGCACCTTCCTAGCCAGCCCCCTACGTCTCCAAGCAAGGTGGCCCGGCACCTCCCAGCCGGCCCCGGCGTGTCCAAGCAAGGCGGCCCGGCACCTCCCATGTGGCCCCGACACCTACCTAGCCGGCCCCCTATGTCTCCAAGCTAGGCGGCCCGGCACCTCCCAGGCGGCCCCGGCACCTTCCTAGCCGACCCCCTACGTCTCCAAGCAAGGTGGCCCGGCACCTCCGAGCCGGCCCCGGCGTGTCCAAGCTAGGCGGCCCGGCACTTCCTAACCGGCCCCGGCGTCTCCAAGCTAGGTGGCTCGGCACCTCCCAGGCGGCACCGGCATCTTCCTAGCCGGCCCCCTACGTCTCCAAACAGGTCGGCCCCGACACTTCCTCCACGTCTCCAGTCCTGCTGAGTCGGCCAAGGCCATCCCCGGCCAGCCCGACTCGGCCCCGGCGTCTCCAGTCCCATCGAGTCGGCCAAGGCCATCCCCGGCCAGCCCAACTCGGCACCAGCGTCTCCAGCTCCACCGAGTCGGCCAAGGCCATCCCCGACCGGCCCAACTCAGCCCCGGCGTCTCCAGCTCCACCGAGTCGGCCAAGGCCATCCCCGGCCGGCCCGATTCGGCCCCGGCGTCTCCAGCTCCGCCGAGTCGGCCAAGGCCATCCCCGGCCGGCCCGACTCGGCCCCGGCGTCTCCAGCTCCGCCGAGTCGGCCAAGGCCATCCCCGGCCGTCCCGACTTGGCCCGGCGTCTCCTGCTCCGCCGAGTCGGCCAAGGCCATCCCCGACCGGCCTGACTCGGCCCCGGCGTCTCTGATTCCATCCAGTCGGCCCTGCCCCGGCACTACCTTGCCAGTGGGATTGGCCCCAGCCATCTCGGGTCGACCCGGCTCGGCCCTGATGAGACGGAATTTCCCAGTTCCCGCCAGATCAGCCCCAGCGGTTCAAGAAACTGCCTCTCTGACGCGCGCCGCCCGACAACGCCAGACGCGCGCCGCCCAACAGCCCCGCTGGTGATGGGACAGGATCCACCAACCAGCGTAGATTCACGCAACTGAACTCCGCAGACATCTCCTCCTCACGCAACCCCACGTGATCATGCCAGGATCAACCCCTATAAAAAGGTGAATCCACCCAGTAAATAGGTATGCGCAATAACCTCCAAAATCACCATCTCAACTCTCAAAGGAATTCCTCCTCCCTGAGATCCCTTTTTCCATACAAAACAGGGCTCGCTCGAGCCCTTCTTCAGCTGTGACCTCAGTCACTAACTTGGCCGTCGGAGGGTCCCACCGGAGACCCCTCCGATCCGGGACTTCTTTGCAGGCAACCCAGCGAAGCGAAGATACGAGAAGCACCTTCGTTCTCGACATCCAGGAGAGGTAATTGAGCGTCATCAGATTGGCGCGCCAGGAAGGGGGGCATAAGAAAAAGTAGCGAACGTTCTTCCTGAGCTACATCTTTCGTCCCCTCTTCTTCAAGAAGTCATGGTGGTGACTCGAGCCCAGGATGCCTCCATCAGCTGCCCAGCGGGGTTTTCCCCGCCGATTAGACAGCTGGAGGCCAACCCCCCTACTGCCGACCTTCCTGTCACTTGCCCGTCGCCGGACACCGCTGCCCAAACGACAGAGCAGCTGGCAACCCTCTCCCAGCAAGTCCAGAATCTCACTGCCATGGTCCACAGGCTCCAGCAGCAGCAGTCCATGGCCACCCAGCACCAGACCGCTCCCCCGCCAGTCAGCAGTCAGCGAGGGGAGGTTCTCCTCGGCGGAAGGCCGATCAGCGAGAGACCGGCCGACGTCAAGTTTTCCCTAGGAGGCCTCGACGCGAGCCCTCCAAGCGGCCACGGTCCCCTGACCATGGCCCCAACGAATTTCCTCCCAAGCCACATCATCACGAAGAACCCAGGCGGAAGTCCCGACTTCCGTCTCCATCTCCTTCTGCCTCCTCTTCTTCTTCTTCCTCCGAGCCATCTCGGAGGGCCGCGACGATCAACCGCCAGGCGGAGGAACGCCTGGAGGAGTACAACCGGCGCCTCGACAAGCTTGCCAAGAAGATCAACCATCAGCCGGAGGAAGAGTTCGACACTCATCCTCCTTACACTCGCCGCATACTGGAGGAACCGGTTCCCTCCAGGTTCCGCTTCTCCCAGGTTGACCCATACGACGGTACGACTGACCCTCTCGATCACCTCGAGAGCTATAAAGCCATGATACAAGTCCAGGGCGCCTCAGATGCCCTTCTCTGCAAGGCCTTCCCTGCAACTCTGCGGAAGGCCGCCCGTGCATGGCATTCACGCCTGTCTCCCCACAGCATAGACTCCTTCCGGGAGCTGGAGAGGGCATTTTTGGCCCACTTCGATGCCTGCCTTCGGATCCTAAGGGTGGCAGACAGCCTCTTCTCCGTCTGCCAGAAGGAAGGAGAGTCACTGCGGGACTTCCTGTCCCAATTCAAAACCGCCACCCTCGAGGTCTACCATCTCGACGATGCGGTGGCCACCCTGGCGCTGAAGCGGGGACTCCTTCCATCCCGCTTCACCTTTTCTCTGGACAAAAGCCTTTCGGCTCCTACGCCGAGTTGCTAAGTCAGGCACAGAAGTACATCCGCGCCAACGAGGCTGACTCGTCCAGAAGGGAAGCCGACAGGAGTTCCAACAAGAAGCCGACACCCACGGAACCAGCTGAGGAACGATCCAGGCAGCTCGAACCACCCCGTCGCTTTGACCACCGGCCCCAGGCGCTGGTTCCTAAGGGGCGGTTTACTCCTCTCACGGCTCCGATCTCCCACATGCTGCTAGAGATTGAGGAGGAGCCTTACTTTCAACGCCCACGTCCCCTAAAGTCAGTAAACCCCCACAACAAAGAGCTTTACTGCCGGTATCACCAAGACTATGGACATGACACCGAGGATTGCCGCCATTTGAAGAGGGCCATTAAAAAGTTTGTCCAGCAGGGCCACTTGGGCAAGTTCGTTCGATGAAACCTCATGGCCCCGGGTGCGTCGCCACCTCCAGCGCCTCAGATTTGCATCAACAATGCCCCAACGGAAGGAACAATAGCATGATCTCATGAGGGGTGAGCAGTAGCTCGAGAAGCCGATGGAAGGAAGCAAGCTGGCATCAAGATGGGAAGCTTCTCCCCCGCATTTGGAACGTGGACGGTATTGTCAGTAGCTTGCTGATTCTTTAATAAAGTATTATTCAGAATATCCTTGTTTTATCACACTCTTGGGATGAGTATGTTTCTTAGGCAGAGATCGGCTCCACGTCGGCACCAAAGACCGACTCCGCGTCGGCAACAAAGACCGACTTCGCATCGACACCAAAGACCGACTCTGCGTCGGCATCGAAGACCGACTCCGCATCGGCACCGAAGACCGACTCCGTGTCGGCACCGAAGACCGAAGACCAGCTCCGCGTTGGCACCGAAGACCGGCTCCACGTCGGCACCAAAGACCGACTACGCATCGGCACCAAAGACCGACTCCGTGTCGGCACAAAGACGACTCCGCATCGGCAAAAAAACCGACTCCGCATCGGCATCAAAGACCGACTCCGCATCGGCACCAAAGATAGACTCCGCGTCGGCACCAAAGACCGACTCCGCGTCGGCACAAAGACCAACTCCGCGTCGGCAACAAAGACCGACTCCGCGTCGGCAACAAAGACCGACTCCACGTCGGCAACAAAGACCGACTCCGCATCGGCACCAAAGACCCGCGAAGGCAAACAGCTGCAAAAAAGCTAAGTATACCACACTGAGAAAAAAGTTTCTTTTCATTAGTGTCTGGATGTGTTACAGGAAAACCACCAAAGACCGACTCCACGTCGGCAACAAAGACCGACTCCACGTCATCACCTCAAGACCGGCTCCGTGTCGGCACCCTCAAGCTCAAGACCTGCGGATTGCAATCAACAGAGTTTCCTGGGGGGCAGATCAACCCTGCAGAAGGAGACCAATTTCTTTAAAGAAAAAGGCACCTGAGCCAGGCCCAAGCACCCTCTGGTCAACCTCCGGGGTTCAAAAAGTTCTCGACGGCCTCAACTTTGCTTCATCGGCTTCATCCTTGCCTCAACGGCTAATTGACGAGCATCCCCCCAAAAAGTTAGCGTACGCTGCTTTCAGTGGCGGGCGTGAGGTAATCAATTTGCCTCCAAAAAATTTCTTAAAGTTCTACACTCCTTTCGCTTAGCTGATGCAGAGCACGCAAGCTCAAGGAGTATGGGGGGCATTTGATGGAGCCAGTTGACCCCATGGAGAATAAAAAAAAAAAATTTGGACGGCCCCAAAGGCCGACACCCGACGCCCGACGGCCCCAAAGGCCGACACCTCCAAGGCGTCCAAGACCGTCGGCCCCAAAGGCCGACACCACCAAGACCGGCACCTCCAAGGCCGGCACCTCCAAGGCCGACACCTCCAAGGCTGACACCCGACGACCGACGGCCCCAAAGGCCGACACCCGACGGCCGATGGCCCAAAGGCCGATACCTCCAAGGCGTCCAAGACCGTCGGCCCCAAAGGCCGACACCTCCAAGACTGGCACCTCCAAGGCCGGCACCTCCAAGGCCGACACCTCCAAGGCCGACACCCGACGACCGACGGCCCCAAAGGCCAACATCTCCAAGACCGACGACCGACGGCCCCAAAGGCCGACACCCGACGGCCCCAAAGGCCAACATCTTCAAGACCGACGGCCCCAAAAGCCGACACTCGACGGCCCCAAAGGCCAACACCTCCCAGGCGGCCCCGGCACCTTCCTAGCCGGCCCCCTACGTCTCCAAGCAAGGTGGCCCGGCACCTCCCTGCCGGCCCCGGCGTGTCCAAGCAAGGCGGCCCGGCACCTCCCAGGCGGCCCCGGCACCCTCCTAGCCGACCCCCTACGTCTCCAAGCTAGGCGGCCCGTCACCTCCCAGGCGGCCCCAGCACCTTTCTAGCCGGCCCCTACGTCTCCAAGCAAGGTGGCCCGGCACCTCCCAGCTGGCCCCGGCATGTCCAAGCTAGGCGGCCCGGCACTTTCCAGCCAGCCCTGGCGTCTCCAAGCTAGGCGGCCCGGCACCTCCCAGGCGGCACCGGCATCTTCCTAGCCGGCCCCTACGTCTCCAAGCAGGTCGGCCCCGACACTTCCTCCACGTCTCCAGTCCCGCCGAGTCGGCCAAGGCCATCCCCGGCCAGCCCGACTCGGCCCCGGCGTCTCCAGTCCAGCCGAGTCGGCCAAGGCCATCCCCGGCCAGCCCGACTCGGCCTCGGCGTCTCCAGTCCTGCCGAGTCGGCCAAGGCCATCCCCGGTCGGCCCGACTTGGCACCGGCGTCTCCAGCTCCGCCGAGTCGGCCAAGGCCATCCCCGGCCGGCCCGACTCGGCCCCGGCGTCTCCAGCTCCACCGAGTCGGCCAAGGCCATCCCAGGCCAGCCCGATTCGGCCCCGGCGTCTCCAGCTCCGCCGAGTCGGCCAAGGCCATCCCCGGCCGGCCTGACTCGACCCCGACATCTCCAGCTCCGCCGAGTCGGCCAAGGCCATCCCCGGCCGGCCCAACTCGGCCCCGGCATCTCCGATTCCGTCCAGTTGGCCCCGCCCCGGCACTGCCTTGCCAGCGGGATTGGCCCCAGCCATCTCGGGTCGACCCGGCTCGGCCCTGATGAGACAGGATTTTTCAGTTCCCGCCAGATCAGCCCCAGCGGTTCAAGAAACTGCCTCTCTGACACGCGCCGCCCGACAATGCCAGACGCACGCCACCCAATAGCCCCGCTGGTGATGGGACAGGATCCACCAACCAGTACAAATTCATGCAACTGAACTCTGCAGACGTCTCCTCCTCACGCAACCCCACGTGATCATGCCAGGGTCAACCCCTATAAAAAGGTGAATCCACCCAGTAAACAGGTATGCGCGATAACCCCCAAAATCGCTATCTCAACTCTCAAAGGAATTCCTCCTCCCTGAGATCCCTTTTTCCACACAAAACAGGGCTCGCTCGAGCCCTTCTTCAGCTGTGACCTCAGTCACTAACTTGACCATCGGAGGGTCCCACCAGAGACCCCCTCCGGTCCCGGGACTTCTTTGCAGACAACCCGGCGAAGCGAGGATACGAGAAGCACCTCCGTTCCCGACGTCCAGGAGAGGTGATTGAGCGTCATCAAGTTCAGAGCCCGGGATTTGAGGGTCTTCCTCATCTAGTCATCTCTGCCCAATGGAAGCATCTGAGAGACAGAGTCATCTCCCGATGCTGCTCCAACCCCCACCCAGCCTTCGTCTCGGACGCCCTCGGCAACCCCAATGTCGTTCTGATCCTTTGTTGGATAAGTTTAAGAAAAAGATAGTATTTAGGATGATTTATCTATTTGAATATATTTGAAAAGATGTTGTGGCGTGCATGGAAATGTCCTTAAGGTAAGGCTGTGTTTGATATGATGGATAAGAGGAGATATCCCCTGGATATCCCTCCTTATCCCCAATTGCTATAGCTACAGGACCCCATGTTTAACCATGGCTTATCCCCTGAACTTATTCCCTAGGGAACACAGAAATAACTAAAATTATCCCTTGATGGTAGAGTGGTAATTTTAAAAAGGTGCTTATCCCCTCAGCTATCCCTTGGATAAATGTTATACTGTACATTTATCCAGGGATAGCCATAAAGCTATCAAACACAGCCTGAGAGTAGATTTGCGCTTCTCGAAGATAATATCTTGGTGCAGAAGATCAGAGCACGACTACTCTCCAAGATACAACAGCAGATTCTTCTAACAGGCGTACACACCAATGTCAAAAGAGAATAAACAATCGAATAAGTTCCTTCTCTTTGGATAAGTACGGAAGCAAAGGAATGCATCTCTCGATTGGATAAAGATGAAGGAATGGATCTCTGGATAAGGATGAAAGCAAAAATGAATTGAATAAAATAAACACCGGCATTACTTCGAATTTATAAAGAAGCACGCATCGGTTAAGAGTGATGAATCAATCTAATCCAACGGGTTGAATTAGTCCAACAGTCGGTCAACGAAAAACTTATCACGTACGTAGAGATGTATAAGTCAAAAGACTAGTCAACAAATCCAAAAGACTTATCCCTACCGATTGATAACGACGTATCAGATGAACGGACTTATCAAGTCAAAAAGGTTTTTGAATATTGAAATACACTAGATTTCCAACAATCCCCCACTATTTTAATATACAAAAGAAGATAAGACAAACTTTGAAGAAACTTTAAGAATGTAATGCATAAGCCATGGTGTCTATGTGACTATGAACCAGGCATAGAGAAAATAAGTGTAATCCATAAAAGGTTGGTGAAACTAAGTTTCTATGAACCAATCCTTCTTTTATTGGATCATTGACTTATAACTCACATTCCATCTCTCATATTTCGGTTGTTCAAGCGGGTTGACACGTTTCAGCCATGCGTCTACCTAGATATTCATGAGTGCTCTAGAGATCCCACCCAAGTCTCATAGGAAGCAGCCGCCACCTCCATACTCATATAGGTGGATTGTCATCAAGTATACACTGCAGTTTTGTATACTACCCAAATTAGGCTATGACATCCATTAAGAACTTCACATATTAGTTCAACCTAAACACTACAGAATACTATCTCACACCATAGAAAGGGATTTCACAATATAAATAATTATGATAGTATACTCCAAGTTGTCCAGTGAATTATTTTCCATATGAACCTTCTTCCCAGGATCTCCGTTCATGAAGGTTGGGTCACCATCACTTCAACTTTTGATTTGGGTATAATCCCATTTCCCTCGATGTATTGCTCACAAGCTTTCTGCTTAGAGGCTTAGTCAGAGGATCGGCCAAATTCAACTCTGACCTTACATATTCCAAAGATATTACTCCATCATTAATAAGCTGCCTCACAATATTTTGTCTTAGACGTATATGTCTACTCTTTCCATTATAAATTTTATTTTTAGCTTTAGCTATGGCAGCCTAACTATCACAATGTATAGACACAGATGGAGCTGGTCTCATCCAAATGGGAAGATCTATCAAAAGAATATTCCTGAGCCATTCGACCTCAGGACTAGCCTTCTCCAAGACAATAAACTTGGATTCCATTGTAGACCGAGCTATACATGTTTGCTTAGATGATTTCCATGATACTGCTCCTCCTCCAAGGGTAAACACATATCCGCTAGTGGATTTCATCTCATTAGAGTCTGAAATCCAGTTAGCATCATAATACCCTTCTAATACTCTAGGAGTCCCACAATACATTAAACCATAATTCATGGTTCCTTTCAAATATCTAAGCACTTTTTGTAATGCAATCCAATGATCCTTATTAGGACATTGGGTATATCTGCTTAGTCTTCCTACAGCATAAGCAATATTAGGTCGAGTGTAATTCATCAAATACATAAGACTATCAATAATTTGAGCATATTTGGATTGTAAGACACCATTGTTTATCTTTCTAAACACCAACTTCATTATTATTAAAATTTAATTAATTAAGTCACTTTGGTGAACATTAATATAATTTAATAATATTAGTGCCTTGGATTATGATGATTTATTTTTCCGCATAAATTATGAGCACATTTAATAATCAATTAATACAAATAAAAAGATATATATATTATCAACATAAAGTCAGGAGGAAGTCATCAATTTCTTTTTTTATTCTTGTACGGTCACCAGCACGTCTTCCGCTTGGTTTTGGTGCTTCATCCCGTAAGCCAAAACCCCATCTTCATCGCACTCATCGCGCGTCATCTCCCCAATCTCCCTTCTCAAGGAGAAGGACAGAAGAAAGAAGAATAAAAAAGAAAGACACACGCCCTCTAACCTCATCGCACCAAAGAAAGGAAAGGAAAAAGCGAAATCACGGCACATTTTTGAAAGAAAAAATCACGGCACATTTTTTTTTATTTAAAGCCTCAAACCGAAGACCTAGGTTTAAAACCTGAGCCTTATCCACCATGATTAAATGCAATAATGCCTTATCCATCATGATTAAATGCAATAAAAAAACATACGTTATCTTTTCCCAATTTAGAAGGTCCTCTCCTCTTTCTCAGGTTTATGATCAATCAAAACATATGCTATATTATAAACATCTAATATTAAAAATATTTTCTTTTGCCAACGTTTATGATAAGATCTAGTAAATTGCTCAATCTTGGATGTATCGGGAAAGGACTTAGTAGCAGCAATCATAATAGAGTCCATAATCTACTCTTAAGATTGTTGGATAAGTTTGAGGAAAAGATAGTACTTGGGATGATTTATCTATGTGAATGTATTTGAGATGATGCTGTGGCATGCATGGCACTGTCCTTAAGAGTAGATTCGTGCCTCTCGGAGATAATATCTCGGTATAGAAGATCAGAGCACGACTACCCTCCAGGATACAACAATAGATTCTTCTAACATGCATGCACACATCAATGTCAGAAGAGAATGAACAACTGAATAAGTTCCTTCTCTTTGAATAAGTACGGAAGCAAAGGAATGCATCGGATGAAGGAATGGATCTCGATAAGGATGGAAGCAAAAATGAATTGAATAAAATAAACACCGGTATTGCTTCGAATTTATAAAGAAGCACACATCCGTTGAGAGCGACGAATCAATCTAATCCAACGGGTTGAACTAGTCCAACGGTCGGTCAACGAAAGACTTATCACGTACATAGAGACGTATAAGTCAAAAGACTAGTCAACAAATCCAAAAGACTTATCCCTACCGATTGATAACAACGTATCACTTATCAAGTTAAAAAGGTTTTTGAATATTGAAATACACTAGATTTCCAATACCCTCCAATGGAGCTAAGACGAATCCTCAACACCCAACGAGATGGACGTGGCTTCGTCCCAACTCCCAGCACCATCTCGGATGGTGCTGGCTTCGTCCCAGCAGCAGCCGACAACCGCTGCTAGCTCTTGAACTCAGCTTCACTCCGAACTCCATGGAGGCCCTCGGCCGAGTCCGACTACCCCTCGGCTCCCTCCTGCCGTCAGCCCCCAGCAGCCCTCGGCTCCACTCCGGACTCCGCGGAGGCCCTTGGCTGAGTCCGACTCCCCCTCGATCCCCAGCAGCCCTCGATCGAGTCTGACTCCCCATCGGCTCCCTCTTGCCGTTGGCCTCCAGCAGCCCTCGGCTCCACTCCAGACTTTCCAGAGGCCCTCGGTTGAGTCTGACTCCCCCTCGGCCCTCAGCAGCCCTCGGCCAAGTCCGACTCCCTCGGACTTGGTCCTTGCCGCCGTCGCCCTGACTCCAGCTCCGGATCCATGCCAACTCTCCCTCGGCCGACACCAATGCCGTGTGCCCTTGGGTCCCAGCTCCTGATGCCGATGCCCATGGCTTCAGCTTCCTCATCCGGTGTGTAAAGGTGATTGAGGAGGAGGCACACGTGCATGAGATTTACATGCACTTGGTAAGGAGTCCAGTATGTAAAATAAGAAGAAAGAGGGGAGAGAGTCCATCGTCTCAGCAAGACCCATGAGCGGAGCTCCTCGGTCCCCGCAACGGAAGGGAGGGTGACGTCTTCAAGATCGCCTCCCTCTTCTGCTAGGATCGTGCCAAAGCTCGCTGCTTTCCCTCACCGTCCGCGACCTCGCCAGGATTGGTCCCACTTTCGACGAAGGGAGATCAAACAGCATGGTCTGTAGTGAGCGGACGACTGATACAAGCCGCCAGCCACACCTAACGGTTGCTCTTCCAGGTGCAACTCCGGCAACTACTCAGCTGCCATATTGCAGGGCCCATATGCCACTACGTAGAGATTTAAGAATAACGACGCTAAAAAAGTAGTTTACCGACGCTTTCTTAGCGTCGGTAAGCCATATTCTGACGCGTCTTGATAGCGTCGGCACGGTACGTGGAAAAAAAAATTACCGACGCTTTTGGAAGCGTCGGGAAAATTTTTCCCGATGCTTCAAGAAGCGTCGGTAAATCGAAAATATCGCTAGTGGCGCAGCTTTTTTTTTTAACCGACGCTTGTGGAAGCGTCGGGAAAAACCGACGCTTGTGGAAGCGTCGGGAAAAAAGGAGAATTTTCATCGGAAATATGGCTCAGCTCGGCTCGGCGCGACTGTTTTTTTTTCCCGACGCTTTAGAAAGCGTCAGCATCGGAAATCGAAAAATGGCTCAGATCGGCTTAATGTTGGCGCGACTATTTTTTTTTAACGACGCTTTAAAATGCGTCGGCATCGGTAATAGGGCTCAGTTTTAAGCCGTCAAGCGGTAGCTGTTATGTAATAAATATATACAATAAATAGCTATCAATAGCCATTATGAATCATGAATCAGCTATCAATACCCATTATGAATCAGCTATCAATACACATTATCATAATTAGCTATCAATAAAGCCCAGCATCAATTGATACTTTGATACTTTGTCACTATTCCAGCACTTGAATAAAATTTAAATCACCTGCCATTAAATAAATGCTGACCACACCTGGCTTACCAAAGTGGAATGATAAGCTTTAAAAATATCATAATGCCAAAGCCCAGCATCAATAATTGCCGGCTTAATTGATTAATACATTCATCTTCAAGTAAGATGCCTCGGATACAAATTGAGTGGTGGTGAATACCTAACTTATTTCAACTGATGTGCAAAGTTCCAAACGTATCCACATTATGATCATTGTAGCAGTGTTCATATTAATATACTCTATTACATAGATGCAGTACATCCCATCAAAAAAAAAGTACAAGTTTACAAATAAAATATTACAGTGTTGTTATTAGCTGTTACATAGTGAACAACCTTATGGCAATCCTTGGCAGCTACAGATCAAGATAATAGCATACATCCCATGATATCCTGCAACAGTAATAGCATACATCCAGATTTCTATAAATTAAGGTAACTAACATCCCATGATATCCTGCAACAGTAATAGCATACATCTTTGATTGGCACAATATATAAGAAAACCATTAATAAGTCCTGTGTCATGCAATATGAAGTGGCAAGGCATACAATTAGAGCATATAAGTAGAAATGTTTATATGTAGCAGTCTGCAAACAAAATTTAAAAATACATGAAATGAAAGATATAATAAAAAAAAAAGCTGATGTCAATGATCTGCAGGAGGAAGGTTGGCACCCTGTCCGTGAGGATTTGATGCTCCAGGAGCCTATAAGAATAATTAAAAATATTTAATTAGCTCAACTATCAATTACAATATATTAGATAAATAATTGATTTAATATAAAAATATATAATTAATAATATATGTATTTACCTGATGTGGAACAAACATCTGTACGATAGATGTAAGCCGCTCAATGTGCTCTCTCATAGATTCCATCGCTGCACGATCGTCGGCACGGCTCCGTTGCATCTCCTCCATTGCTGCTCTATCGTCTGCACGACTCCGTTGCATCTCCTCCATCGCTGCTCTATCTGCGATACGGCTCTGTCGCATCTCCTCTATCTCCTGCTGAAGTTTGTGAACACCATCTGCAGCATCTGAAGCATCACGTGCACGTCTACTCATCTCAGATATCTGAGTGGGGGTGACTCCAACTCCATAACCCCTCACTCGACCGTAGCGCTCCGGCCCCATCAGCTCCGTAAACACCTCGGCCTCAATGCGACTACTCTGCGTAGATGCTGTAGAGTCGTCGACACGCTCAGCAATAAGAGCTGTAGCTCTTTCCTGTATTAATTTAAAAAAAAATAGTTAGATCATACTGAATAACAAAATCAAATTAAAATCATTGTATAAAATAAATTATAATAAATAATTACATAAAAGTCTCTCGACTCATCTCTGACAAAAGTGCCATCATCGTGAATATGAGTCATCCGATAAAACTCCACCTTACGGGGTTCTCGCCCATGCTCATCCATCTACAAGAAAAATTATAAATATCGCAATATGCTTTCGTATACCTTTAGGGATGATGCAATTCAAATTAATTTCAGGTCATAAATAGAGCCCTACCTGGAAGTACTAAAACCACTGGCCACTGGCCACAAAAAGTAGGCAAAGGACAAAGGAATAGAATACATTCCTCTCCTAAGAAAGCATGAAAAAATGCAAGGCATTGTGATGGAAGAAACATCAAGTAAATGGGGAAAAGCATCACAATACCTGTCAAGAAAGCACTCTGAACACCACTACATGGATTAATTCTCTAATAGAACATTCATAAGTCTTTGATGACTTGCTTTGTTTGCTTGATCAAGGTGTTATCAAACGCTACTTTAGTAATTCAACGATCCAACAAAAAAAAGAACCATTCTGTTCGGACCGGGCTAGTAACATCTGTGTGCCTAATCAAATTGCATCACTAGTTTTAGTCAAACATCAAGAAATATGGTTGAGTATTAGGTGTACATATTAGAGCTAGCTTTAAACGGACCCCTTCTATTTTTGTTCTACCTTCTGTCAAGAGGTATTTCATTAGCAGGTCATCAGTTTACGTGTACATATAAATAATGTTCAAGAAAGGACTCAAAGCGAACAGCAAGAGGTTCAAAACCATTAGACAGATGCTACAAATCCAGTCAAGTGCCCTCAAGTGGTCAATCAAATATTATATGAGCTAAAGACCCTACAAATTGTTATCCCCAGTCAAATATTAGATGAGTTAAAAGACCCTACATGTTGTTATAGTTTCTTCAGGCATGAGGCTTTGTGATGCCCTCTTATTGCCATCAAAGCAGTAACTTTTTTTTTTTAATTTTTTTAACGAGTACGAGCTATTGAAACAAACGGCTAATGCCGACAGCTTCCGACCTCCTCCCTTTTCCCATTGCACCGGTCTCTTTTGCTAATACCTAAGAAAGCAACACCTACCTCTTTTGCTAGTTTAATTGGTTTCTCAAATATAAAACACCACTACATGGAGGAAACTTCTCAAACATGTTTTGAACATGTGGATCAATGACTAGAGATGCCATTAGTTAAAGGGGTATGGTACAAGGTTTAAAATCTTAGAGCTGTTGTAGATGAGGTATGGACCAGTATCACGCAGTGCCATATTGACATAAAATACATTTGTCAGTGCCAATGCAGCAAAAGTGTAGTGCCATGTGTTAGAAGAGTGATTTCAAAGTCTGTACTTGTACAGGTACCTTGCTAGTAAAATATATTGTGGCATGGCTCATATGGACTAGTGTGATACAATACCTTCAATCCATCGTCCAGATACTTGTGAAGAATTTTAGAAGTAGGGTGACCAAGGAAAAGTTGTATTAAATTAGTGGTGTATATTGATCTCAAACAAGAACCAGAAGTAGGATCCAAATAACAATCTATGCTCCTGCAAACTGATGCTTTTATGTCACATAATCAATGTCATGTTGGCAATTGCTACTTTTAACTTGAGTAATAGGAAGAGTGGAGGGGAAACAATTCTTAGTTCATGGAGTTGCAACTAATTAGTTGGGAAGGTCATGGAATGGAAAAGTCCAATAAAAATAATAAGAAAAGTCATATTATCCACAAGGAAAATGAAAAAGTTCACTAACGTTATAAAAAATTTTCTATAAATAACGGGTGAGCTAAAGTATTTATGCCTCGCAAAGCCAAAAATCATTAACATTAGTTCTTCCATTCCTATAGAAGAAAATCTCTCTCTCTCTCTCTCTCTCTCTCTCTCTCTGTAATGTGTTCTCTTGGCCTAAAGAAAGTCACTATGTCATTGGATTTTGATTATTCTCTAGATAATTTGTAATCTACAACAATACTAGAGTCTCAAGAAGATCTGTGGAGTCCTGGAATGACGTGAAACAAGTGATCTAGTCTTTTCTGGCACACAATGTTGTGGTGTACCTATCATTATTTTTTTCCATTGACAGGCAATGCAGATGTTTACCTATAAATCAATCCTAATCACTGATTTAACAAGGCCATCTCACATAGATTGATTCTAGTTGTATTCTTCCCTAAGGGCTCAACCTTTGAATTTGAGAGGAAGATATAAAAAATAAAATTTCGGATTATAATAAGTAAATGATTTGATATAAAAAATATAAATTTATATAATTAAGGAACATACGAACTCTTGTCTGACTCGTGCATAACTCTTGGATCCCGATGTATGAGGAGCAGACAGGGCTGCTCGTGCAGCTTTACCAATATTAGAATATGCCTGCAAAATTAAATAAATATACTTGTTATATTCCGAAAGTAAAGCATATATGTATATAATGTACAATAAAAATCAAATATTTTAATAGTATCTTGAAATATTAAATTATAAGATACCTGTCCCCTCTCTGAGAACCAGTAATGAACCAACTCCATCCATTGATGAGGGGGTACATCAGGAGGACAAGTACCAACTACCTGCTCCTCGGTCATATCCGGCAACTTGTGCTTCATTTTCAACTGTGCCTTATATTCTTTCCATTTTCGGTTGAGAGACTTCATTACAAAATCATGAGAGGATGGAGGTAGTAGAAACTTGGCCTGCAAAAGAAATATCATAGAACCATTGCAGCATGCATCAAGGCTTATGCTAGCTTTTGAAATATCTAGCCTCCAAGCAGTAAGAATAAGAATAACAAGATAATATCCAACACATGATAGAATGTTGAATGCATCCGCTAAGACATGGATCATGGATCATGACAGCAATGCAATAGAGCAAACTTCCTATATAATGCAATTAGCAGGTTAGTTGTCCTAATAAAGTGCATATTAACCGTTATATATATGAATTATGCATTGTTGCCTTAATGATACAGTAGTAGCGCTCTAATCAGAATGTCTCTCAGTGTCTGTTCCTTGCCAATAAAGAAAAAAGAAAAAAGGAAAAAAACTTGAAAGAGATGCAGATTTTTAATCTAAAGATAGGAAAAAAGCATGGTGAAAATTAACATATAAAGAAATACAAATATGATGCAAAATGTTGAGAATGTATGATATTAGAGGACCTTCCACAACCTCCTTAAAGCTAAAATTTTCCACATTGCATGTAGAAGAATAGCAGACACAAATTAGTTGCCTGGCAATTATATTATATGTATTACCAAACAATGATCACAGACTTCTATACAGAAACAGATTCCCTAGCACAAAAACCACGCAATCAACCATCAACATAAGTTAGATAGGTAGAACGATTATGATAATATGCACACCAAGTACAAAACAACCCGATGAAAAGAGATCTTAGAAAATTTCAAACAACCCGGATATAATTGTTCATCTGCATCTTTAATTAAATTATGATACCGAGCTGACTCAGTAGTTGATGATTGCATCTGCTCCTCAACAAATGTTTGTTCCATAAATGTAGAACTATCACATATTTCATCCGTTTCATGTATATTAATTGAACCTCCAACGTTTTGAAGACCATGTCGAAAAGCATCTGTGATCAAACCTGTCATATCATCTCCTACAAGGTTATCTTGCATATTATCAGATCCAATATCAGATGAGGATGGTTGATTACTTGATATTGGCAACATACATTCTCCATGAAAAACCCACTCAGTATAACCTCTTGCAAAACCATTCCATATCAAATGTTCTTCAACGGTTTGTGGATCTAGATAAGAATTGTTAACACATCGTCGACATGGACATGAAATCTTTCCATTCAAACTACTTTTATCCATACCAAATTTAATGAAATCACGAACTCCATCAAAATATTCTTTAGTATTTCTCGGTTTATTTATCCAACTTTTATCCATTTTAGGATAAATGATCGATAAATAACCACTTTTATCCAATATCCTGCACATATTTCATCATCATAAGTATCATAGAAGAACACATTCACAATACACTCTTAATTTGAAGATAAGAACCATCACCAACAAAAAGAAAATAGCCCCACAACATTAATGAACTGCATAAAATGAAGTGAGAAGTTAACATGTAGCCGACCATAGTTAGGATTGTTCTGATGTGCTTATTAATAGTTAGGATTGTACTGATGTGCTTATTAACTAACAGTTAACAAAATTTGTAAATTACATATAGACATTTGCATGTAAATTCATGAAAGCAAATGACAAGAATCGAAAAGAGGTTTTATAACTATTAAGTGCTAGCTCCACTCTAACGACCTACTACCAGAGATAACATGAATCACAGCACCCCGGAAACAGGGGAGAGCCCAACAAACACATCTGGCCGTGCTCAAAACAGGGCATAATCTTATCTGTGAAACAGTACCAAAGGACGCTAGGCACCCTACTCGGGACGGCAACCCGCAAGTTGTACCTCTCTGTTCAATTTATGACAATAAATTTGAACAATGTTATCATCTAACCAAATTGCAATCAGCCCAACCTCTTTAAACATGCTTTGCAATTTGGGGGTTAGAGTCACAGAAAAAAAAGTTCTTTTACAAAAGCGCACATTCACTGCCAAGTTTTCAAAGGTACAAACAAACAGATATTTACAAATTATTAGAAATTGACAAACACTTTTGTCGTCATGTATTTATTTCCTGCTTTTGTTTAACTTAAAAAAAGCCACGGATCATGCATATTACGTAGAAGGATAAATTTTTAGGGAATGGCGATCTAAATGATTTGAACATGATGTATTTCAGTGATGCATCTGCATAAATGAATGATTTAATATATATATAAGTACAAAAAAAAACTGTAAAAATAAATCGAAGGTTGCATAAAAAAAGATAAAAAATTAAAATCTTTATATTTTATCAAAATTATAACTCAAAACTAAGTAAAATAAAGAAAAGAACTCGTGTGTTTGATTCTAATTAGTATGGAATTAATATTTATTTTTATTATTGTTTATCATGCATCTTACAAGCTTAAAAGTATATTTAATTATGACCAAATGAAGGTGAAATTTTTTTACATAAATTTTGTCTCTATTATACAGATAACATAACATATGCTAGAGGAATTCATGTTCAATGAAAATAATGCAAGTTATATTGTATGTAAGCTCTTTCTTTTATGTAAATTCGATACCATCCATTATAAAAATGCTAAACTTAGACGTATATAACAATCCAGTCCATAATTCTAATGAAATTATTGCCTCAAAAAAGTTACTAATGGATTATCACACTTTTTGTTTGGGGATATCAACTAAACAAACGAATATGTGGCCAAGTACATTTGATTTATGGGTGAGATTCACAACTTTTGATTTCAATTTCATAAGTCCTTGCTGGTTGAATGCAGTAATAAGTAACGATTAATCAGTTGCAAATGAAACCAATGTTCAAACCTCATATTCTTCCTCTCAACTTCAAGTACTCCGTCCAGTGTTAAATATAAGAAAAAGCACTTGTCTCAAAGTATCTTTAGTCATACATAAAATTAGAGGTCAGCCAACTTCCATCCATTATTTTTTTGCGAACCCACTAAAGAAAGCCTACCCCCTGTAAAAAAGGCCCACAGATTGCTCTCAGTCCAAGCAGGAAACACTCGAAACTCCATAACTAAACCACAGCTCAATGCCCTGGGAAAGAGCAAACCCATGTGAAGAAAGGCATATCCTTCTTGAAACAAAGGGCTCAGAAGTGTGATCTGTGATGTGGAGCTACACCATCCCTTTTGACTTGAACGTCTACTCTCTCATTTTATGGTCTCTAGGTTGGGCATAAGATCTGAAGCATTTATAACTATTCTTACAACTGACAAGAATTTATAACTATTCTTAAAATAAAAGCAAATGACAAGAATCTTAAAATAAAATAATTGAAGAATTTATAACTATTCTTACAACTGCTCCGTGAAGCATCCATGCAATATTCATGCTATCCAACTAACTCCTTTTGCCATTGGAGATTAGTAGCCAGACAAACAACACCAAACACTTGATTTGATATTCTTGTGTTGCCACTATAATAGCAGGAATTGGTAGAAGATGCAAATAATAATTAATAGTATGTGAAAAATTAGATATTCAGTGGTTTCTCTAAATTAACGCAAAGTGATATACATAGACAGGACATTTAGATTTACAGTGTGCAGGTATGTCAAGTAAGAGCTAACAGATGAAAAGATCCAACCAAAGTAGGTGGTTGGAAATTTTATATGACAGAAGAACATAGTCATTTAAGTCATTTAAAATGCAAGAGCAAAGGCCGGATTTTGTCTCTCAAAAGTGAACTTGTGCATGACAATAATTATTTGGTAGAGAAGATATGGTCCTGGTTAATTTGCATCAATAGCAAATCAACAATGTTAAGAAGGTTTTGGACAAGCTGTATATATAAAAAGTTAAGGCCAACTTTTGTTGATGTCATTGATCTCGTTATATCTCTTGCAGTGAGCATGTGTGTTCATAAGTGTGCAAATTTTGTTTCAGACCACTTACCGTCCATGATGCACAATTGTGCACAGAGCCCATTTAACTTATTAACATACACCTTTAGAAATGCAAAAATAATTAGAAATAATCCCCTCAAAAAATGTCAGATGTTAGATGACACTACGAAATACAACAACAATAACAACAGCAATAAAGAAGCCTTAAACCCAAACTAGGAAATACTGAATTCTAATGTCCAAAATTAAGCATACTTGAATTCTATAATGTTCAAAACTACAGAAAAACTTGAGAAAATACTGAGTATGGACTGTTCAAAGAATTTGAGAACTGAAAACAAAGAAAACAGCAATTTACTAGAAGCATATTGGTGAGTAGGACAATGACAAAGATTGCAAAATTTAAATTTTTATTGAAGACATGGATCAGGTTTTGGAGTCAAAAAGAAAATGAAACGTGATCTCTCTTATACAAGTAGAAGCAGTCAGGTTGAGTTACCACCTTGGCTGCAAGCAGTAATAGGAAAAATGCAATACAACTGCATGGATTTTCAACCCTACAAATCAAGGTTTGGAGTTTCGATTGAAACAGGTCTGAAACTGATCAAACTTACTAGTTTTGGCCAGTTTCAGCCAAGTTTAGACAATTTCAACTGAAACTAATCGAAACTGATTAGTCTTTTTTTGGTTTAACAGGTTTATATGCTCAAAATTAGCAATTTGTTAATAGTATTGAATATCACATTTATTATAGACCTTAATAGTCTAATTTATATTATTTTTGGCTAAGTTTTTGTAATTAAAGCGCACGAGACGAAAATTATATGCATATGTTTACTAATTAGAAAGTGGTATGTGCTCTTATGTTTCTTTTTCTAATTCAATTGCTTAGATGAGTTATTAAAATAGAATAAAATAAGATATGCTTAGAGAAAAGTTTGGTTAATTAAAACTAGAGCAAATATGAAAAATTATCAGAAATTGAGGTGTAGAAAATTATAAGAATTAGAGAGATGCAGAATGATTACAAAAATTAATATATCCAATGCACTCAGCTTTGAAGCAGTTTAGTAACTTTATTTCAACCTGAAACTATGCCACAAATGATAACCNTCGATATTCCTGAAATTCTTCAAGAAAGTCACAAATGAGAAAAACACTACTATAGTATCTCTAAGAAGTGATCATGGAACAGAATTTGAAAATCACTTATTTGAAAGTTTTTGTTCTGAAAATGGAATTAATCATAATTTTTCAGCCCCTAGGACTCCACAGCAAAATGGTGTAGTTGAAAGGAAAAATAGGACTCTAGAAGACATGGCCCGTACCATGCTATGCGAAAGTAACCTACCAAAGTACTTTTGGGCGGAAGCTATTAACACAGCATGTACATCTTAAATAGAGCCTTAATAAGACCAATCTTAAAGAAAACACCTTATGAATTATGGAATGAAAGAAAACCAAATATAAAATACTTTCATGCATTTGGATGTAAATGTTTTATTCATAATAATGGTAAAAACAATTTAGGAAAATTTGATGCTAAATCTGATGAAGGAATCTTTTTAGGATATTCAACAACTAGTAAAGCTTATAGAGTATTTAACAAGAAAACCTTAGTAGTTGAAGAATCCATTCATATAGTTTTCGATGAGTCTTTAGCATCTAGTTCTGAAAAGCTTGATGATGAGGAAGATACAAACATAATTGAAAAAGATCTTGAAAAACTTAATATTGAAGTATCTTCTGATCATGAGCAAGAAGCTAAAGATGATGATTCACATAAGGACGATGATGTCAATATTGATCATAATGATACAGATCTTCCAAGAGACTGGAGATATGCTCATAGTCATCCCAAGGAATTGATTATAGGCGATCCATCTCAAGGAATAAGAACTAGATCATATATGAGAAATATTAGTAATCATCTTGCATTTGTATCACAAATTGAACCAAAACTATAGAAGAAGCTGAAAAAGATAATAATTGGATGTTAGCAATGCAAGAAGAATTAAATCAATTTACAAGAAATAATGTTTGGACCTTAGTTGAAAGACCTAAAAATCATTCAGTAATAGGATCAAAATGGGTTTTTAGAAATAAACTAGATGAAAATGGCATAGTAATTAGAAACAAAGCTAGATTGGTTGCTAAAGGATATAATCAAGAGGAAGGTATTGATTTTGATGAAACCTTTGCGCCTGTAGCTAGATTAGAAGCCATTAGGCTATTACTTGCATTTGCATGTCATATGAATTTTAACTTATTTCAAATGGATGTAAAAAGCGCATTTTTAAATGGATTTATAAATGAAGAAGTTTATGTAGAACAACCACCAGGTTTTGAAGATCACGAATTTTCAAATCACGTTTTTAAATTGCACAAAGCTTTATATGGTTTGAAACAAGCACCTAGAGCTTGGTATGATAGGTTAAGTAAATTCTTAATAGAAAATGATTTTACAAGAGGAAATGTTGATAAAACTTGTTTTTGAAAAGAAAAAGTAAAGATTTACTTGTAGTACAAATATACGTAGATGACATTATTTTTGGTGCTACTAACGATTCTCTTTGTCAAGAATTTGCAAAGTTGATGCAGGGAGAATTCGAGATGAGCATGATGGGAGAACTCAACTTCTTCCTTGGACTCCAGATCAAACAAAGCAAAGAGGGAATCTTCATCAACCAAACAAAATACACAAGAGAAATCCTAAAGAAGTTTGGTATGGAATCAATGAAACCCCTCGGAACTCCAATGAGTCCTTCATGCAAGCTGGACAAAGATGAAGAAGGTAAAAAGGTTGACCAAAAGTATTATCGAGGTATAATCGGATCCCTTCTTTATTTAACAGCAAGTAGACCAGATATTATGTTTTCTGTATGTTTATGTGCTAGATTTCAATCAGAACCTAAAGAATCACATTTAATTGCTGTTAAAAGAATACTAAGATATGTAAGTGGAACAAAAAATGTAGGTTTATGGTATTCTAGAGACTCCACATTAAATCTAATTGCATATTCGGATTCTGATTATGCTGGATGCAAACTAGATAGAAAAAGCACAAGTGGTGCATGCCATTTCTTAGGAAGTAACTTAATCACATGGTTTAGCAAAAAGCAAAATTCAGTTGCATTATCAACTACTGAAGCTGAATATGTAGCAGCTGGAAGTTGCTGTGCGCAAATCCTATGGATTAAGCGACAACTTGAAGACTATGGTATCACACTTGATAAAACACCCATAAGATGTGATAACACTAGTGCAATTAATCTAACAAAGAATCCAATTCAACATTCAAGAACTAAACACATAGAAATCAGATATCATTTTATAAGAGAACATGTAGCAAATAATGAAATATGTCTTGATTATGTTAACACTGAAGAACAATTAGCTGACATATTTACTAAACCTTTAAATGAAGAGAGATTCTGTTATCTTAGAGGAGAGTTAGGTATTTGTGATCCTTTAGAATGAATTTGAAACCCCTAAGGAAATTTTATCTAAGATTCTTTCAAATCCTCAATCCTTAAGGAAATCTTATCTAGAATTCATATCTAATTGATTCACTCATATCCAATGATTATTTATCAATTTTTATGATCATATTCCGGACACATTTCAGAAATTTCATGTTTTTGGTCTGAAATGGTCTCGGAGCCGACTCGATGCGTATCGGAGTCGACTCCCGGTTTCGACTGAAACTCTCGGGTCGACCCCTCTTAGGCGCGAGTCGACTCCATGTCGGGATGGCCTTTCTGTGTCTGTGCGGAGTCGACACCTGGGTTTGCGCGAGCCGACTCGAGTGGTCCCAAGTTGATTTATCTAGGGCAGAGTCGACTCGCCGCTCATTTCATTCGACCCAATCTTCAAAATACTCTCTCCAAATTCCAAACCTTCCAAACTTCCAAAATCCCTGATTATCATCTCCAATCATCCAATGGCACCCAAAACTAGAGGATCTAGTCTTGCGGCGGGCGGCATCAAGCGGAAGCGTGCCGTGAGGAAGACGGTGAAGCGTCCGGTGCGTGAGCCTTCTCCAAGCACGGACTCCACTTCATCTGCTTCTACTCCGACTGCTTCTCCTGCTGCTACTTCTCCCAGGTAGATCGTCTAGCGGATAGGATCATTACTACGGGTAGGAAGGTGGATTTTGAATTATTTGAGGCTGAGGGTTTTCTTGTTGGGAGACAGCTGATTGAGATGGGATGGGAGAAAATTTGTTCTCTAGAGTGCCCGACTTATCCCTCTTGGTAAAGGAATTCTACAAGAATCTGTCTAGAGGAGATCATGGACTTATTAGCAATGTGAGAGGAATCAGGCTATCTGTTACTGCTGAGATTCTATCTAGATTGTTGGAATTACCCTTATCTGGCACTTCCACCTTTTCTTCTGATGACCGCGCCCCAGCTTTATCGAGATTATTAAACCGGGATGTGGTTGGATTTGAAGAGGTTTTGCTAATCAGCTTTCTTTAGAATTGAGATTATTCACAATATTTGCAGTAGGATACTCTTTCCTAAAACTGGTAGATTTGACTATGTATCGGAAAGAGATGTCTTTGTAATGGATGCCATAGTGACAGGCAAGCCTATCAATCTTCCCAGCATGATTCTATGGTACATAGCAGACTGTGGAGGGAAAAGAAATCTAGTCTGCCTTATGGGATGATCCTTACAAAGATTTTTCGAGCCAAGGTGTAGTGATTTCTGATAATGAGCCTATGAAGAATCTAAGACACACTGATTTTTATAGCCTGGCAACAATTCATCGGATGGGATTTATCAAAAAGAATGGAAAATGGGAAAGGAAAGGAGTGACAGAAGATAGAGCTACAGATGCTGAGGCTGCAGGACCCTCTGTTAGACATCCTTCACCTGCACCTCCGAGCCCTTTGATTTCTGCCTCTGCTCCAGCCCCAGTTCCATCATTTGATCAAGCCTCATCATCTTCTGCTAGTTTCTCAGATCAACAACTTATGCAACTCAAAGCTTACTTGATGATCAATCTGATAAACTTAAAACTGATTTGAGAATAAGTTTATGAATTTGAGAGAGACTCTTTATTCATTTGATGATCGTATCTCTAAGATAGAGTCCACTCTCAGCTCTTCTTCGGCATCCTTAAGTGGTGATCTCAAAAATATTTTTGAAGAACTTAAGGATATATGCGGAGATGGAGAGACATATGCCAAGTGCAACGCGGAGCTTCAAGACAAGATTCAGAGTGCGTGCACCTTTGTTGATGAAGACTCAAGGATATGTAAAATTCAATCTGAAGGAATGAAAAATATAGTAGATCATTTAACTAGAATTGTAAGAACTCATTTTTGAGTTATTAGATTTTCAATCCTTGTTATGTACTGAAGTTTTTTATGCTTTCATTTTGAAATCAATGTACTGAACATTTGATGTATTAGACCTTTAATGAAATGAATTCTCTATTTGATTACTCAATGTATTTCCTTATTTCAATGAATGAATGAAATTGTGAATGAATGTTTATGCTTCTCTACCTTTTTGTTGATAACAAAAAAGGGGGAGAATTTTATAGTTCTATGATTGTGATATATTTGAAAGAAATCAAAGTAATCAATGAGATAAACAATGAGATATTTAATTAAGTTTCATAGGGGGGGAGCTACCTCATTAAGGGGGAGCCTAAGCCTAACTATGAAAACAAAATAAATTCACTAATCAATCATGAACAAACTCAATATTTTTGTCATCATCAAAAAGGGGGAGATTGTTGGAAGATTATAGAAAAATTATATGATCCAATCCTTTTGATTTTGATGATTACTAAAAGCCATTGAGTTTATTAAAGATGTAATGAGTTTATGTAAATGAGCAACAAATTTATTTTGAACAATCAATGAGAATGTTAAAGTTTGACTTAATCATTTTGAAAGTGACTTTAAGCTCAATATTCAAACTTTCGAAAAGAAATGTTATAATTCATGTTTTATTCAATAAGTTTTTGGATTAGTTCTTGAATCAATTCTAAATGTCAATTTTATTGTATTCAAGTCAAAACAATGAATTAAAATGAATCTGGAACGATTTTAATGTCAATCAGAAAAGTTTCTGATTTTTGATACGTTCCGGAGCCGACTCCTGAGTTTCAGAGTCGACTCCGCTCAGTGTACAGAAATGTGCATCTGTGTCGAGTCGACCCACGAAATTGTCGAGTCGACCCCTGATTCTGTCGAGCCGACTCCTGACTGTGCGAGTCGACTCCGCTCAGACACCAGAAGAGTGTTTTTCTGAGCACTTCGCGAGTCGACCCCAAGCCTTTCTCGAGTCGACTCCCGACTATCAGGAGTCGACACTTTATTTTGGCGAGTCGACCCCTAACCTTTATAAACATTTCTATTTTGGTAAGACGAGCTCGAGCCGACTCGGGAAAAGCATGAGTCGACTCCAGCAAATCTGGACGATATTTTTTCACGATGACACGTCACTCCAACGGTAAGATTTTTGAATAACGGCTATTTTTCCTTGTCTCTAACGGATATATTTTTGCAGAATCTATAAATAGAGGAGCTCTTTTCATATCACACAAGATTTTGAATATCAAAAAGAGAGAAAAGAATATCTTTCAAAAAGAGGGAAAAACAGAGCATATTGGAAAAATCTTCTAGCTCAAAGTAGAGTGATTCAAAAGGAGTGAAATCAAAGAGGAAGTTTCGTCTGCTCCAGATCTTCAATCCACAAAAGTCAAAAGAAAATCCAAGAGCTTTTCAAAGATCAAATCGAAGGATTTTCTACATTCAACAAAAGGAGAAAAAGCTTCATCTCAACTCCAAAGTTTCAACGGTCAAGGATCTTGCTGAGGCCTGATTCACACTTCAAGAGGAGTTAGAGAGAAGGAAGAAAGCCAAAGCCACATCCATCTGCATCTTATCAGGCTTTTCTAACCTTTTATTCTTTTATACTTAATTTGTATATTTGCTCAAGGGGAGCTGTTCAATACTTAAACTCTGAATATTTTGATTGGTTGCTGATTCAATCAGTGGATTGAATCAGTGGAGGTTGATATACCTCGTTGCAAGCCGGAGTGCTTGTGTTGGGTTAGTTGTGAGCCCGTGAAAAACAACGTGTAGGGTTTTGTGCTGGTAAGCCCGAGTAAAACCAGCTGGGTTCGTTGTGATCCCGGAAAAACAACAAGTTTGAGTTGTGAGCTTGGAAAACAACTCGGCTGTAATCTGAGGAGATTATAGTGTGGACCCAAGTGAATCTTGGGAGTGGACGTAGGTGTTGGTTGCACCGAACCACTATAAAATTATCTTGTGTTTGCCGTGCTATATTTTCTCTCTCTCTATCTCTCTTTATTGTTTGTGTATTATTAAGTTTCTCACTTGCACATCTTGCAACTAAAAAAATTAAAAAGTCTTAAATTTTTAAGAACCCAATTCACCCCCCCTCTTGGGTTGCCATCTGGGCCAACAGTAAACCTTCTTAAGTCTTCTATCTGCTTCAGCCCGAAGACTTTCAGATCCACTAGAGAAGCTATCAGCAACTTGTTGGGTATATCTACACAGATTGACCGATTTATGTATTTGGGGATCCCCATGACCGGTAGGCGTCCCCGTTGTTCAGACTTTGTGGACCTCGAGAGGCGAGTTCTTCAGCGTATTGAGGGTTGGCATGTCACAGGTTTATCCATGATGGCCAGGGTCATCATCATCCGGTCGGTTCTTTCCTCCCTTCCTCTTTATCTGCTTTCGAATGCAGCCATCCCGACTACTTGTCTAAGGAGGATTGAGAGATGTTTTAGAGATTTTCTATGAACTTCTATGCAAGATGGGCATGGCATCCACCTTCTTTCTTGGGACCTGATATGTATGCCAATTCAAGAAGGTGGACTTGGCATCCAATCCCTGTTGGCTAGACGACAAGCTCTGTTGGCTAGACATGCATCTCGGTTCCTTCTGGAGCCGCATTGCCTTTGGAGCTCTGTGATACGTGCGAGATATGGTGACTGGAAGTCTGGGGAGCTCTTATTGCCGCCCTGGGGATGCTCCTTCTTTTGGAAGGAGGTGTTCAGTATGGTGACTCTATCTTGAAGAATATCTCTTGGATGATTGGTGATGGTCAGACTATTGATGTTATTCAGGACACCTGGATTTCTGAGCTCTCTCTATCTCGGTGGCCCTCCTTCATTAGTATTAATGTCCCCACTGATTTGAGGGTTAAGGATCTGATGGATACTGACTCCTCATCCTGGCATTCTCCCATAGTGAGCCGTTTCTTCGGTGAGGAACTCTCTCAGCGGATTCTTTCGATCCCTCTTATTTCTAGTCCCTCGGCTGATGTCAGGCTATGGCAGAATCCTCTCTTTCTAGGGCCCCTCTCAGGGATCTTATGAAGTTCTTTAGGCCTCAGCCCTAGTGCACGAAGGATGCTGCTTGGATCTGGTCACTTCCCCCTCTTCCTAGAGTTCAGTTGTTTATTTAGAAGCTTCTGTGGGACTGTCTTCGACAAGTGCCATGCTATCTCGAAGGGGGGTGCCTATCCAGCCATTATGTCCTCTATGTGGCTTAGCGGACGAGTCTACTGATCATGCTATCTTCATTTGTCCTAGAGCTAGACAGATCTGGCATATGATGGGCTATGTTGGTAGAGTGGATGCATCTGGCTCTCCTTGCTCCTTCTTCTTTCATGATCTCCGGTTGGCTTCTCAGCATAAACGTGGTCTTTGGGCGGCCACGGCTTATCAGATTTGGTTATCGAGGAACCAACTTATATTCTCGGAGGATTTTATTTCTTCACAGCGGCTGGTGAGGAAAATTAGATCTCTATCAGCGGACTGTGCCAGTGCTTTTCAAGTGGTTGGTTCTGACTCCTCTGGCCTCTGGGGCTCCCCTGCTGCTTTAGCAGCGAGCCGGTGTACGGTTTTCTTTTCATGGAAGCCCCCCCTCCAAGGTTTGTCAAAATCAATTTTGATGGGAGTGTCCGTGGAAGATTAGCTGGCTCGGCCTTTATCATTCGTGGGCCTCAGGTCATATCTTGGCAGCTGGTGGTTTTGGCACCCTTGATTCTTCTGTTCCTATGACCGAACTTTATGCTGCTTGGACTGGCATTACTTATACTGTTCAGATTCTTCATGCCCATAGGTTAGTGATCGAGGGTAATTCGATGACGGTTATTAGGTGGCTTTGGAACGAGAATATTCCCGAAGTCCCCATTAATCCATTTCTCAGGGATATTTGGTCATTCTTCAGGAAGTGGATACTATTTAGATACGACATATATATCGAGAAGCCAATTCGGCTGCTGATTGGACGGTGGCCTCTGTGGCTCAGCACAATGGTTATTGGCTATGGAGATCGGAAGACCCTTGTTCTTCTGTTTTGTTGCAAATTTTGTACTCTGATTTATTTTAACTGATTCATATTAGACTTGTATAATTGTTTGTTGTATAAAAAAAAAAAAACATGTAACCATAAAATGACCAACAACTTCTGGAAGATCTAATCAGTTTTTTTTTTTTTTTTTTGTTACATCAAATCTATTTAACTAAATTGACTCTAAAAAAACTATCTTTAGGTCAAATGCTTGGAAATTGGACCAACTTCGTCAGCCTCGGTCAGGTTCTACACTCCTCACCATAAGACATCAGCGGCTGAAGCGATTGGTGTCAGCAGTGGCGTCGAAATGGGGGAAATAAGTGGCGCATCGTCGTCAAGTCCGTGTTCGATTTTATTTTTTTCTTGTTCTTTTCAACAGAGCACGTGATCGCAAGGGATACGAAGAGGGCACTTGTTGGGATATGGTAAAAACAGTCTCTCTCATCGTCCTTCGTTAACTGTTACCGCGTTTACGCTTGACCGCGTGTTGGTCAGGTGCATGGAGGATCTCTCGCCGACGCAGCCATCGGAATCCTGATGGCAGTGTTTGGATGGAAAATAAGACCTGAAATAGGCTTTTATTTCTTTTTATTTTTTAAATAAAAAAAAATGTGTAGATTTCACTAGAATAGTTATTTCAGTCAATTTTCTTATTTCAATTTCTTATTATAGTACTGAATGGAATAACTCCTATTCCCACTGAGCTATTCCAGGGGCACCGATTGCATTAAATTAAATATATTAAAAATTTATTTATAATGTCATTTAAATAAATTAAATAAATTTATTTATAATATAATTTAAAATGAAATAAATTTATTAAGTATGTTCTTATATATTTATTAATAATAATTAATTTATTACCTTATTTATTAATAATAATAATTTATTCAATTAAATTAATTAAATAATTTATTTATAATAATTTAAAATTAAAAAAATTTATAATAGAAAATAATAAATTAAGTATGTTATTTTTTTCTTTATTAATATAAAATAATTTATTAGGTATGTTCTTATTATGCTATTAATAATTAATTTATTACCTATTTCTTAATAAATAATAATTCATTCAATTAAATATTAAATAAATTTTATTCATAATAATTTAAAATTAAATAAATTATTAATAGAAAATAATAAATTAAGTATGTTATTTTTTTCTTTATTAATATAAAATAATTTATTAAGTATGTTCTTATATTATTCTATTACTAATAATTAATTTATTACCTTATTTATTAATAAATAATTTATTAAATTAAATAAATTAAATAAATTTATTTATAATATAATTTAAAATTAAATAATTATTAATAGAAAATAACAAATTAAGTATGTTTTTTTTTCTTTATTAATATAAATAATTTATTAAGTATGTTCTTATATTATTTTATTAAAAATAATTAATTTATTACCTTATTTATTAATAAATAATAATTTATTCATGTCATTTAAAAAAATAAAATTGATAAACCATTTTATTGGAAGGGTATCTTTGAAATTTCAGAAAAATTCTTCATCTATTCCTAATGGAATACATGCTTATTCCCATGTCATCCAAACATCATTTGGAATAACACTGCATTAATTGCACTGGAATAACATGGAATACCAGATTTCATCCAAACAGAAATCTAGAATAACAAAGGGAATAAGTTATTCCTACGGAATTCGTATCCCTATTCTCGGAATAACTTTTTGATATCCAAACACAGTCGATGGAAATAATAATTAAGTTACCAAGAGGCTACTAAAAATTTAAAATATAATAAATTTAAATTTAAATTAAAAATTTTAAAAATAAAAAAGTTGAGAATTGATAAGGGGTAAAATCATGCACACATCGATAATTGGGTCTAGTCCAATTCTAATATCCCGTCGGCCAGCTGCCAGACCCACTAAGCAGCGAAACCCGACCCCTCAGCGGCATCAGGTCATCCCACAACCCTAACTATCCTTATACCTTGGCAGCCCGAGCCATTCTCATACATCGGTAGTCCGAGCCATTCTCATATCTCGGCAACCCGAGCCATCTATAACTCGTAGCCCGAGCCATTCTCATACCTCGGTAGTCCGAGCCATTCTCATACCTCGGCAACCCGAGCCATCTATACCTCGTAGCCCGAGCCATTCTCATACCTCGGTAATCTGAGCCATCCCATGGGCCACGATGACAGCATCCGGACTTGGCAACTCGGCCTTCCCCCCCATCCGCTACCTTTCCTCTCTCCTCTGCATGGAGTCAGCTTCTGTTCGGCCTCGGGCTTGTTCCCCTCGGCCTTGGCCCCCAGAGCCCCTCTCGGCCATGCAAGCTGCCGAGCTTCCCTCGGCCTCGTACTGCCTCGGCCCCAGTTGGCCTCGGCCCTCGGCCTCGCTTTCTTCTCAGCCTCCAGCTCTGTCAACCTCGGTCTCAGCCTCGGTTCCTGTCGGTCTCGGACTTCGGAGCTATTCTTACACCTTGGCGATCTAAGCCGTCTATACCTTGGTAACCCGAATGTAACCGAAAAGTTTAATCATTTTTTTTTTGTTACGTCAAATCTATTTAACTAAATTGACTCTTAAAAAAAACTATCTTGAGGTCAAATGCATGAAAATTGGACCAACTTCGTCAGCCTCGTTCGGGTTCTACTCCCCTCGCCATAAGATATCAGCGGCTGAAGCGATTGGTGTCAGCAGTGGCGTGAAATGGGGGAAATAAGAGGCGCATCGTCGTCAAGTCCGTGTTCGATTTTTTTTTTTTTTTTTCTTTTTCTTGTTCTTTTCAACAGAGCACGTGATCGCAAGGGATACGAAGAGGGCACTTGTTGGGATACGGTAAAAACAGTCCTCTCATCGTCCTTCGTTAACTGTTACCGCGTTTACGCTTGACCGCGTGTTGGTCGGGTGCATGGAGGATCTCTCGCCGACGCAGCCATCGGATTCGTGATGGAAATAATAATTAAGTTACCAAGAGGCTACTAAAAATTTAAAATATAATAAATTTAAATTTAAATTTAAAAATTTAAAAAATAAAAAAAGTTGAGAACTAATGAGAGGTAAAATGGTGCACACAACGATAATTGGGTCTGTCCAATTCTAACGTCTTGTCGGTCAGCTACCAGACCTATTAAGCAGCGAAGCCCGACCGCCCTCAGCGGCGTCAGGTCGTCCCAACAACCCCAACCATCCTTATAACTTGGCAGCCCGAGCCATTCTCATACATTGATAGCACGAGCTATTCTCATACCTCGGCAACCCGAGCCATCTATACCTCGGTGGCTCGAGCCATTCTCATACCTCGGTAGCACGAGCCATTCTCATACCTTAGCAACCCAAGCCATCTATACCTCGGTAGCCCGAGCCATTCTCATACCTCGGTAACCCGACCATCCCATGGGCCACGATGACAGCATCCGGACTTGGCAACTCGGCCTTCCCCTCGTCCGCCACCTTTCCTCTCTCCTCTGCATGGAGTCAGCTTCTGTTCGGCCTCGGGCTTGTTCCCCTCGGCCTTGGCCCCCAGAGCCCCTCTCGGCCATGCAAGCTGCCGAGCTTCCTCGGCCTCGTACTGCCTCGACCCCAGTTGGCCTTGGCCCTCGGCCTCGCTTCCGCCTCGGCCTCCAGCTCCGTCAACCTCGGTCTCCGGACGGCCTCAGCCTCGGCCCCTGTCGGCCTTGGCCTCGGACTTCGGAGCCATCCTTACACCCCGGCGACCTAAGCCGTCTATACCTTGGTAACCCGAGTAACCCCCTTTGTCTCGGCCGGACCGAGGCATTCGAATAACTCTGCGGAATCGGCACGGAAGAATTCGATTTCACTATAACTGAATAAGATTCCAAATGGGAATCATACCCAAAGTGGCCTAGGACTCACAAGAGTGGCCTAGAACATACGTAATCGCTGAATCTTAAGGCATCAACCAGTTCTCCTAGCCGTCGATCCTCTAACTGACAAAATACGGACCCTACTGACCTCATAATAAACTTGATTCGAATCCATTCCGAATCCTAACAGCTTTCAGACCTCCCCTCGCGACACGCCCAAAGAATCAGGTGATCCCCTATAAATACTGCTGCCCTCTAATCCCTCAGGGACGCAACTACACACACTCCTGAGAGAGAACACCTATCTAAGGGAGCTCTTCTGTAAGAGTCTTCTCCTCACATCTGCTTGCTGTGAATCTCCACTGACATGGGCATCGGAGGGTCCTCCGCAGAGGGCAATCCCCACAGCACCCTCTGCGCGCAGACTATCTTGCAGGTTCCACCCCGAGGCGATGAGACAGCGATCGATCAGGAGCCAGAAGCGCACCGAGTCAGAGAACGGATTTCTACCGCAATAGATTGGCGCTAGAGGAAGGGCCTCAAGTCCCATAAACTTGTGATCCAGGAGACAAGACTCAAAGAACCAGAAGAAGCATCCTCTAATGGCCAATGAAGAAGAGCCACGCCCGAAGCTCAGGGTCAGACCCCCTCTCAAAGGCCTGATCCGATCAGCGGTGCGACACCTCCACCACCACCGCCAGTTGAAACTACTTCGCCGCCGACAACGACGGTAACCCTGGACCAGTTTGCCGCTCTGGTTCAGTAGGTCCAGGCATTGACCCAGCTGGTCCAGGGGCTCCAAGCGACCCCCGGCCCCGCCATCCCTGCTCCTCAGCTTCATGAAGAGGCCGCTGCCCCCACTCCGCCAGTGATCTCTTCCTCTAATCCGCTGGAAGCAGCGGATTATCATCACCAGCCGGCAAAGGCAAAGCCGGCGCCGTAGCGAGCCAGAGGGAAGAGCCCGCTCAGATCTAGGCGAGTTCGTTCCCCTTCCCCGGAGTCCTCCCAGGACTCAACACCGCTGCTACCTTCCCATAGCCCGATCCCTCCTACCACTCTGGATGAGGGGATCAGGTAGTAGATGCAGGAGATGCGGCAAGAATGGCGTCGGGAGTTAGACGCCGTTAGACAAGCCCCTTCATCCTAGCCGAAAGCAGAGCAGGATCCCCTTCTCCGAGAGGATCATGAGGGAAGTGATTCCCCTTCATGTCAAGCTCCCTACCATGGAGCCGTACCATGGATCTATCGATCCCGACGATCATCTAAGCAGCTTCAGATCCATCATAATGTTCCACGGAGTGTCGGATGCGATCTTGTGTCGAGCCTTCCCCTCCACCCTAAGGGGATCTGCCCGAACTGGTTCAATAGCCTGAAGCCAAGTTCCATTGATTCCTTTGATGAACTGAGCTGTTTTGCTCATCAGCCAATTCGTCAGCAGCCGTCGTTAGCGACGGAGATCTAATTCCCTCTCTGAGGTCAAGCAGAGAGAGGGGGAATCGCTGAAGAATTACCTCAACCGCTTCAACACGGCCCTCTTAGAAGTCGACCATCTCAACCACGAGGTGGCCATGTCTGCCCTAGCCGGAGGAGTGTCCAAGGAGGGAGACTTTTACTTGGCTCTAGAGGTTAACTACCCGAAGAGCCTTCGGATATGATGTCCCTGGCGACAAGTACGCCAGGGTTGAATAATCGAGGAGATCAGCTCGGGCTGAGCAGCTGAAGAAAAAGGAGGCAAAGGGCTCGGACAAGCAACGGCCCACCGCCGTGCAAGCCCGCCTCATCACCAGAGAGCTCCTCAGCCACAGCTTCGAGACCGAACTCGGAGTCTGGCTCGAAGGATCGACCGCTATGCTCCCCTTATCGTGCCAAGAGCGCAGATCCTGATGGAGATCGAGCGGCAAATTCCTTGGCCTCCCCCTCTCCGAGGCAATGCGACTCGAAGGGACCCGATCAAGTACCGCCGCTTCCATCGGGATTATGGGTACGATACCGAAGACTGCTGGCAGCTCAAGAATGAGATTGAGCGATTAATCCGGTGAGGCAGACTGGACCAGTTCAAAGGGCCTACTGAGCCGAACAATGAGGAGAATTGTCAGCCCCGAGCCTCGCCAGCTTCCTCTACCAAATCCCCCGGTCATTGGCAATGTCAATGTGATAGCGGCAGCCGACTCCCTATCTTCTTGGTCGAGCGAGGAGGAAAACTCGCCAAAGAAAGCTCGAGTTGATGAGCTCACCTTCTCTGATGAAGACCTTCGGGAGGTACAGTACCCCCATGATGATGCCTTGGTTGTATTTTGAACATGAACAATTATGATGTACACCGTATCTTGATTGATAGTGGAAGCTCTATTAATGTTTTGTATTTCGATGCCTTTGTAGGATTAAAATTCCAGGTAGAAAGCCTTCAACCTGTGGAGTCCACCCTAGTGGGCTTCACAGGTGACTCCATAATCCCTGAAGGAGTCATCACTCTGTCAGTCCGAGCCGGCACCTGGCCCGCATGGCTACCGTGCTCATGGATTTCCTCGTGACCAAGCTCAGGTCTCCTTACAACGCCATCCTTGGAAGGCCAGGGCAAATCTCTTAAGGCTATCATTTCCATCCCCCATCTCGCCATGAAGTTCCCCCGAATGGGGAGTGGGGGTTGTTCGAGGAAGTCAGATCATAGCTCGGCATTGCTTTGTCGCCGACCTCGAGTCTAGAAAGCCCGAGGTGGAGGGCTGGATGCTCGGAAAGATCTCGCGAGCAACGAGGAGAGCCAGCTGAAGAACTGGAGGAGGTACTACTTGACGAGGCTCGGCCTGACCGAAACATAAAGGTCGGATCGCAGCTAGAAGGAAAGCTTCAGCAAGAATTAGTTGAATTCCTTAGAGGAATGCTGACGTCTTCGCCTGGTCTGCATCGGACATGCCCAGAATCAGCCCATACATCCTGGTCCACCGCCTCAGCATGGACGAGACGTTTAGGCCAATTAAATAGAAGAAAAGAAGCTTCGCCCCTGAGCGCCAGAAAGCCATCGAAGATGAAGTGGATAAACTCATCAAAGCCAAATTTATCCGGGAGGTTAATTACCCCGATTGGCTAACGAATGTGGTCATGGTGAAAAAGTCGAATGGCAAATGGAGGATCTGCATCGACTTCACTGACCTCAATAAGGCCTACCCAAAAGATAGCTTCCCTCTTCCGTAGATCGACCAGCTTGTGGATTCAACTTCGGGCCATCAAATGCTGACTTTTATGGATGCCTATTCGGGCTACAACCAGATCCGAATGGTGCCCGAAGACGAGGAGAAAACTGCCTTCATCACCGACCGAGGTATCTATTGCTACCGAGTTATGCCCTTTGGTTTGAAAAATGAAGGTTCCACCTACCAAAGGCTGGTCAACAAAGTCTTCAAGGAGCAAATCGGTCAGAATATGGAGGTGTATGTTGATGATATATGGTAAAAAGCAAGGAGCATCCCAGCATGTTAAGGATCTTGCGGAGAGCTTTGCCACATTCGAAAGTATCAGATGAGGCTCAACCCCATCAAATGTGCTTTCGAGATTAACTCCGAAAAATTCCTTGGCTTCATGGTCTCTCAGCGAGGCATCGAGGCAAATCCTCAGAAGATCCAAGCCCTGCAACAAATGGCCCCGCCTGGGTCAGTCAAGGATGTACAATGCCTCACTGGGAGAGTAGCAGCCCTCAGCACCTTCATTGCTCGGTCAGCCGAGAAATGCGTCCCCTTCTTTAAAGCTCTTCGGCCGGCTAAAAACTTTCAGTGGACCCCTGATTGCCAGAAGTCCTTTGAAGACCTTAAAAAATACCTCGGCTCACCACTCTCCTCAGCAGCCCAAAACCAGGGGAAACACTGAGCCTGTATTTGGTTATTTCTGAAAACGCTGTTGGCTCGGTGCTAGTCAGAGAGGAGAACAAAGTCCAAAGACCTATTTATTATGTCAGCAAACTACTCAAAGACGCTGAAATGAGGTACAATCAAGTCGAGAAGATGGTCCTAGCCCTGGTGACCTCGGTCCGAAAGTTGCGGCCATATTTCCAAGCACATACTGTCATCGTCCTGACCAACCAACCCCTAAAGGCAATTATCCATCGTCCAGAAGCATCAGGGAGAATGACCAAATGGACTGTCGAGCTGAGTGAGCATAACATTCAATATCAGCCTCGCCCAGCCATTAAAGCCCAGGTTTTAGCGGATTTCCTCCTCGAATGCACCATACCCGAAGATGGCTCTGCTTCGGATACCCTCGGACAACCAAGTCCAGCGCCCCATGTTACTTCATGTCGATGGATCTTCCAGCGCGTGCGGTTCTGGTGCCGGCCTAGTCCTCACCAGCCCAGAGGGCGCAACTTTTAAATACGGCATCGCTTTTCCTTCCCGGCCTTAAAAAATGAAGCAGAGTATGAAGTCCTGCTCTCTGGACTCCGCATCGCCCGTGAGCTTAAAGTCAAAAAACTGATTGCCACACAGAGTTCCAGTTGGTGGCTGGCCAGGTGCAGGGAGAATTCGAGGCTCGAGAGCCGAGTATGATTCGGTATCTCCAAAAGGTGTGCGATTTATCCTCCTGTTTCGATGAATTTAAAATTGTCCAGATCCCAAGGACTGAAAACACGCGCATCGACTTTCTGTCCCACCTGGCAACTACAGAGTCAATGGATCTCGAGCAAAAATTCCACTTGGAGGTCCTGGAGAAGCCCAGCATAGCCGATGCTGATCAAATGATGTAGATTGACACCAAACCATTTTGGATGGACCCCCTGCACAAGTACCTCAAAGAAGGGTTGCTGCCCACTGATAGAAAGGAAGCAAGGAAGCTGAAAATGCAGTCATCTCATTATGTCCTGATTGATGACCAGTTATACAAGCGGTCATTCTCAATACCGCTGCTCAAGTGCCTCTGACCAACAGAGGCGGATTATGCTCTCCGGAAGGTCCATGA
>UESW01001770.1:253750-290284 GCA_900491605.1 Calamus simplicifolius | reverse complement strand
TGCTCGCCCTCGGCACCCATAAGGCTACATCCAGAGGAACCCTATAATGGCAATGGATCCTATCCAGTCGTCAAGGGTTACCTCAGAAGCAACATCACCTGAACCCTTCATATTGGCTGAGTAAGGGGCAGGATATGAGCAAGCAAGCAAGGGCTCAGAGAAAAAATGGAAAATCTCTATGACAGGGACGAAGAGGCGTTGCAAAGGAGCACCGCCCTAGCCCTCTTTAAATAAATGCTTCAGAAGGAAAGCCAAAGATGCCAAAACCTTCGATATGGGGCCAAAATAAAGGAGCCCTGCCACGTGGAATTCCCTCTATCGCGGCTTGCTGGAAACGAGGCATTTCCTCCTCGAGCTACGACGAAAAATGATGACGAAACAGTGGCCCGTCATTCACGAGATTATCATTTCCCGCCTTTTCGAATCCCCAAATAAGATTGTTCTGGAACTCTACTCCCTATATCCGAACTTACACTTTGGACTAGGGAGTGGGGGCATGTGATGAGGGGTAAAATCATCATTGCATCGATGATCGCACACATCAATAATTGGGTCTAGTCCAATTCTAATGTCCTATCGGCCAGCTATCAGACCCACTAAGCAGCGAAGCCCGACCGCCCTCAGCAGCGTCAGGGCATTCGGACAACCCCAACCATCCTTATACCTTGGCAGCCCGAGCCATTCTCATACCTCGGTAGCCCGAGCCATTCTTATACCTCGACAACCCGAGCCATCTATACCTCGGTGGCCGAGCCATTCTTATATCTCGGTAGCCCAGCCATTCTCATACCTCGGCAACCCGAGCCATCTATACCTCGGTAGCCCGAGCCATTCTCATACCTCGGTAACCCGAGCCATCCCATGGGCCACGATGACAGCATCCGACTTGGCAACTCGGCCTTCCCTTCATCGCCACCTTTCCTCTCTCCTCCGCATGGAGCCAGCTTTTGTTCAGCCTCGGGCTTGTTCCCCTCGGCCTTGTTCCCCTCGGCCTCGGCCCCTAGAGCCCTCTTGGCCATGCAAGCTGCCGAGCTTCCCTCAGCCTCGTACTGCCTCGGCCCCAGTTGGCCTCGGCCGTCGACCTCGCTTCCGCCTCGGCCTCTAGCTCCGTCGACCTCGGTCTTGGACGACCTTGGCCTCGGCCCCTTCGGCCTGGCCTCGGACTTCGGAGCCATCCTTACACCTCGGCGACCTAAGCCGTCTATATCTCGGTAACTCGAGTAACCCCCTTTGCCTGGTCGGACCGAGGCATTCGAATACCTCTATGGAATCCAGCATGGGAGAACTCAAATTCACTATAACTAAATAAGATTCCAAATGGGTAATCATACCCAGAAGTGGCCTAGGACCCACAAGAGTAGCCTAGAACCTACGTAATCACTGAATGTCAAGGCATCAACCAGTTCTCCTAGCCGTTGATCCTCTAACTACAAAATACAGACCCTACTGACCTTATAACAAACTTGATTCGAATCCGTTCCGAATCCTAACAGCTTTCAGACCTCCCCTCGCGATACGCCCAAAGAATCAGGTGATCCCCTATAAATACTGTTGCCCTTAATCCCCTAGAGATGCAACTACACATACTCTTGAGAGAGAACACCCATCTAGGGGAGCTCTTCTGTGACAGTCTTCTCCTCACATCTACTTGCTGTGAATCTCCACTGACTTGGGCGTCGGAGGGTCCTCCGCAGAGGGCAACCCCACAGCACCCTCTATGGGCAGACTGTCTTGCAGGTTCCACCCGAGGTGACGAGACCGGCGTCCGGATCAGGAGCCAGAAGCGCACCCAAGTTGAAGAACTGATTTTTGCGGCAATAAGAACCATATTCGAATTGCATTGCATTAAGATATTGTTTTGAAAATGTTTTTTATACAAGTTGTAGATGATTTACCTACAAAATATAACAATTTGCCTTGATTCAAATTTTTCTATGATCGAACATGATTGTATAGAGATATAACCTATAATAACTCCTTCAAACATGCAAAATTAAAATTAAAAATTATTGCCGGAAATCCATTCTTCGACTCGGGTGCGCCTCTGGCTCCTGATCCGGACGTCGGTCTCATCGTCTCGGGATGGAACCTGCAAGACAGTCCATGCGCAGAGGGTACTGTGGGGGTTGCCCTCTGTGAGGATCCTCGACGCCCAAGTCAGTGGAGATTCACAGCAAGCAGATGTGAGGAGAAGAATCTCACAGAAGAGCTCCCCTTGATGGGTGTTCTCTCTCAAGAGTGTGTGTAGTCGCGTACCTGAGAGATTAAAGGGCAGCAGTATTTATAGGAGATTACCTGATTCTTTGGGCGTGTCACGAGGGGAGGTCTGAAAGCCGTTAGGATTCAGAATGGATTCGATCAAGTTTGTTATGAGGTCAGTATGGTCCATATTTTGTCAGTTAGAGGATCGACGACTGGGAGAACTGGTTGATGCCTTGAGATTCAGCGATCACGTAGATTCTAGGCCACTCTTGTGGGTCCTAGGCCACTTCTGGGTATGATTCCCTGCTTGAAATCTTATTCAGTTATAGTGAATTCGAATTCTTCCACGCCGATTTCACAGAGGTATTCAAATGCCTCGGTCCGGCCGAGGCAAGGGGGTTACTCAGGTTACCGAGGTATAGACGGCTTAGGTCGCCGAGGTGTAAAGATGGCTCCGAAGTCCGAGGCCGAGGCTGACAGGGCTGAGGCCATCCAAGGCTGAGGCCATCCAGGGCCGGGGCCGAGGTCTGAGGCCGAGGCCGTACAAGGCCGCGGCTGAATCCCGAGGCGGGGCCGAAGAGGAAGGATCTGGGGCTGAGGTGGAAGGCTCGAAGCCGAGGCCGAGGCGGAAGGCTCGAGGCCGAAGCCAAGATGGAAGGCTTGAGGCCGGGGCTAGGAGTAAGTTCGAGGCTGGGACGAGGTGTCTGTGGCTGAGCGGGATGATGCCGGGGCAAGGCCGACTTGGAAGATGCCGGGGCAAGGCCGACTTGCATGATGCCGGGGCGAGGCCGACACCGAGTGACGAGGGTGAGGGGAACTGGCCCGAGGCCAACAGAAGCTAGCTTCATGCGGAGGAGAGAGGAAAGGTGGCGGACGGGGGGAAGGCCGAGTTGCCAAGTCCGGATGCTGCCATTGTGACCCATGGGATGGCTCGGGTTACCGAGGTATGAGAATGGCTCGAGCTACCGAGGTATGGATGGTTCGGGTTACCGAGGTATGAGAATGGCTCGTGCTATCGAGGTATGGATGGCTCGGGTTGTCAGGACGACCTGATGCCACTAAGGGCGATCGGGCTTCGCTGCTTAGTGGGTCTGACAGCTAGCCGACAGAATGTTAGAATTGGACTAGACCTAATTGCCGATGTGTGCGGTCATTGATGCAATGATGATTTTATCCCTCATCACATGCCCCCCACTCCCTAGTCCGAAGTGTAAGTTTGGATATAGGGAGTAGAGTTCCGAATAATTTATTTGGGAGATTCGAAAAGGTGGGCAATGATAATCTCGTAAATGATAAGCTATTGTGTCGTCATCATTTTTTGTCATAGCTCGAGGAGAAAACGCCTCGTTTCCAGCAGGCCGCAATAACGGGAGCTCCACGTGGCGGGGCTCCTTTTTTTCTGGCGCCCATTTCAGAAGTTTTGGCATCTTGGGCTTTCTTCTGAAGCACTTATTTAAAGAGGGCTAGGGTGGCGCTCGTTCTGCAACGCTCCTTCGTCCCTGTCATAGAGATTTTCCATTCTTTCTCTGAGCCCTTGCTCGCTTGTTTACATCCTGCTCCTTATTCAGCCAATATGAAGGGCTCAGGTGATGTTTCCTCTGAGGTAACCCTTGACGATATGGATAGGATGTCTCCATTATAGGGTTCCTTGGGATGTAGCCTTATGGGTGCCGAGGGCCGAGCACCGGGTTTCGACCGAATTAAGCCGCAGAGTCTTCTTCTATAAGGAGAGCTTGAGGGCAGGTATTTGATTCCCTCTTCACCCACTGGTACAGGAGGTGATGTGATTTTACAATATATGTCCAATAATGGTAGCCCCAAATAGCTGGCGCAATTTTATCGGATTCATCTTGATGTACAATCGTATTGGGGTGACTGCGACCCTTCCCATATTCCGAGTCTGCTACAACCTGGTTTCCAAGAGGAACTCTGCATGGCCCTACATTGGTCCCCAGAAATCGTTCAAGATGATTTCTGATAACCCATCTTCGATAAAGGAGTGGAAGTCCCGATTTTTCATTGCTGAAGGAAACATCGGTTTCAAATTTTCGAGGGGATGGGCGAGCTATGTGAAGGATCCAGAGGCGCGCCCGGAGTTGAGTGAGCAGGAGAAGAGAGATCTGGTAACCCTCCGTAGTGGTCAGGAGGTATTAGCCAGCACTCTATTAGCAGAGGATGCCCTTTTTGCCACCGGGCTTAGCTCTATCGACCCTCAAGGTGAGTCTTTGCTCTGATGGTCAGTGTGTTTATGTAATTTTCTACTGTTTAACTGAACATCCGCTGCGTTTTCAGCCGAAGGCCCGTATTCGTGGGCCAAATGAGGAAGGAGCTGGGCAAGCGCCACAGGGGCTCCAGCTCCGGGGACAGGCATAGGTCCGAGAAGAGGGTCGTTCTTCCGGGTCTCGCCCAAGGGAGCCAAGAAAAGACTGCGTCAGCCACCACTCCTCTATCTCAAAGAGGGAGGAAGCGGAAGCGCCAACCATAATTGATGAGCCCTCCCTGCTGAAGGGGGGCAAAGTAGCAGAGGAAACCATTGGGGGGAGCTGTTGAGGTTTCCCCTCTTCAAATAGTAATCGTGTTAGACGATGCCGAGGAGGTGTTGCCGGTTCGTCTGGCGATCCTCCTGCCAGAGGTTCTTCAGATACCAGCGATGGGGAGTCCACTGCGCATGGAAGAGGACGCTGCTCAGGTGGAGGGGTCAGGAGAGGCAGTGGCGGCTGTCAAAGATCAAGTGGAGCCGCATGTTGAAAGGTTGGTGGAGGTCGAGGTGCCTCCTATTGAGGGTCTCTCTCTTATGGTACCAGGAGAAGCCGTAAAAGAGATTGAAGTTCAGGTGGAGTCTGTTGGAGATGGAGCAATAGTCGGAGAGGAAGAGGAAGAAGAAGAAGAATCACTGAATGAAGGGGGCGCTCAGGCCGGGGTTCCCTCAATCAGGGCCGAAGCATCCGAGGCCCTGCAGGATAAAGTCCTGATGGAGGAAGCTGAGCAGATGGTGGTTCCTCAGGCCAAAGTCCCTCAAGCTGGCTCTTCGGCTATGAGTTTTCTTGTCCACAGTCCAGAGGTGGATGACATGCTCACCGCCTTGATGCGGTCTATACTGCGTGGGGGGAAGTTCCTCGTCGGATGAGCCTACAGTCAGGATATTATTGATGCAGCTTTTGGTCAGTCCAGAGCACCGAAGGATGTTTACCTTCTCTCCGAGATTAGTAATGCTACTCTTATGAAAATTGCTTCAAACTACGCCTCCCGGGTAAGCCATTGTACCAAGGTTGTAATTCTTAGTTGTTCCGGCCATGGTTTCTCACTTGTGTTTTTCCTCAGAATGTTTTGATTATGAGGGTGCTGAATTGGTGCTTGAATTTGGCCACTGGGGCTTGCGCTCAGGCCAGGAAGGAAGCAGCCAACCTTTGGGCAAGGGTGGATTCGACCAGCCGGCTTTCCAAAGCCTTGGCGTCCGTTAAGGCAGAGCTTGAGAAGACGGGCGAGTCTTACCGAATTACCGCTGAGAGGGCCTTTTGGCTTGAGGCTCAAGTCAAAGAGCTTCAGGGTTTCCGTGAACAATTGCACAAGGCTTGCATGGAGTTATCCTAAATTAAGGCTAAGCATGTCGACGAAATTAAAGCCATGCAGCTATATTTTGACAAAAGATGGGACCAGCTAAAGAATAGTCATGCCGAGGAGAAGAACAGCTGGAGCAGGAGGCTCGAGAGGAGGAGCATAGGTGCTGGTGGTAGCAGGATCAGCTTGCCGGTCTAAATAAGGAACTTGCCGATATGGAAGATCGGCTGAAATGGTAGCATGACCAAATTGAAGGCCCTGGAAAAGGTCCATGAGCTGAGCAATAAAATGGCTCGACGAGAGGAAGAGGTATAGTGTCTTCTCATTTACTTGCTTCCGGCATTTATCTTTTGTTTGTGGACTCAAACGACCTGATGTTTCGCATATGGGCAAAATCGGGCTTGAGGCGCAGGAGCAATTTAAGGCTCTAAGGGCGGAATTGACCGCGAGTCGACAAATAAACCTCGAACTCGAGAATTAGCTAGCTGAAGCTAACAACCGAATCACCTCGGCTGTGGAGGAGTACAGAAGTTCCGTTCAGTTTTCTGAAGAGCGTAGAGAGGCTTGTGCCGATGCATTCCGGTTCGGCGAGGAGAAAACTCGGGCTAAGATCTTTCGAGTGTATCCCGAGTTGGATTTATCTTTCCTGGAGGCCGAGCTATTTGATACTCGTACCCCAGGGGCCGAAGAAGCCGAGTATGAGGATATTTCGGACGTTGATCTTGACGCTATCTAGGTCCCAAAGAGGCCATGGCTATCGAAGAATGCCTTCACCCTGCTGCCGAGGAACCCGAGGTCCCTCTTCTAGCAATATTCGAGGTGGGTGAGGCGAGTCAAGTCCCTCCGGATGTTACTAAGGGGGTTGTCGGGACCGATTCGAACCCTAATTCTTAAGGGTTACTCGTATTTTTTGTTTTTTCAACTTATAATCCGATCGGGACTCAATGAATGAATCTTTTAATCTCTTTCTGCTTTGCCTATCGCTTTGGTCATTATTTTTTCAAACGACCTTTTTTTTGCTGGGAGTTCTTTTGATGGTAAATGAATCATAAACAAAATGCGCTTTAAAGTCGGATAGCCCTTGGGGGTTCCGAATCGAAGATTTTGCTCAATCGAAGCTAGATTAACTGGTTTTACTGATGCATAAAATCATTCGGTTTTGCCGTGGAATATAACTCCGACTTTGCCTTGGTTGGGGCCGAGGTTAGGTGCGCATAAGCCAACTTGGTTTGCCGAGGCATGAAATAGTTCGGCATGAAATGACCGAGGGCGGTGCAAATACCTCGGCTGAGGCCGAGGTAAGATAGCTTAGTTTATCCGAAGCAAAAAGTTGGTACGTCTTTTGCTGTGTCATATAAAATGACTTTGCCAAAGGATGCCTCATTTCTGCTTAAGGCATTTATCTCGTCGGCCTTTTCAATACGGGTCTTTTTAACGTATGCGGTAAGCACTCGATCGCCATTGGGCAGCATTGTTTTCGAAAGGGAATTTCCCAGGCCTGACCATATCTCAAGGATCTACGGTCCATTTCCGCATTTAAGGCTCTTGATTCGAGGTCAGGAGAAAATCTTCGTCTTCTATCATGTCCTAGGAGGCGCGTTCGATGCGCTTTGGAAAGTGCCCTTTTCTTTTGATGTACCACATGGCAGCGTAGCCAGGGCATTTCAAATTCTGGGGCTCCCTTCTTTAATAACTGCTTCCGGTTTGCTTGCCTATAAAATGGGGAGAGTGGGCCATATTAGGCTATCTCCCAAGGCCTTCTCTTTCTATGAATTTAAAGGCTTTCATGGCACCTGTTTCATTGAGAGCGGAGAGATCAAGCTTCCCTTTTGAAGGCTGGTTCGTCCCAGATAGCTGGGGTGATGGAGAAGTTGCTGAAGAGGAGGCAGTCCTCAAGGGAGGAGTCTCGGAGGTCATATGGAGAGCGCACGGGATGCCCGCAGAGGTCATATGGGGAGCGCACGTACGCGCTTCCTGTGTGTCCCTTGTCACTTGCCATGGGGATCGTAGGAAATGCAAAGCATACGAAATCCCCATGGCAGACATGGAACTCACCTCCTTACTTGATTTAGATTCCTCAGTTCATCCATCTGAGGAATCTTTTCCATGTGAGGAAGGAGGAGAGTGGTGTTGGTCTGCTGGTTCCCTACCTACGTCATCGGGCAGCGGCTAGCAGCCCAGCATCCCACTTAGGAGGGAGGCCTCATTGGCGTAAGCATCCACAGGTCTTTGACCTGGTTATGATCCCCCAACGTGTCCGTCCGAGGAATCCGTGGATAGCCTACTTTGTTCTTTGGCATTAACCAGTGGCTCAACAGAGCTGTCTGGTTTCTCTGATTTCCGGGGTCGGATGTAGAGACATTATTATCGATCGAAGCTGCTCAGCCGAGCTTTTTATTTATCTTTATTTCCTGTGCTATGACGCACTTAATGCCTCTCAAGAGGTTGTAATTTTTTCATCAATAAAGAAAGTTCTTACTCTTTCTTCTTCTAACATCTGTTTCTTTTTCCGATGTGATTGTGTTGAGAGTTGCTACTCTCATTTTATGCTTTTCGGACCGCAGCGTAATCTATAAGTTCAGCAGCGCTTTTGCTACTTTATTTTTGTTAACATGATATTCAGTCCTCTGTGGAGGAAGTGTTCATCTCTATTTAGGTCAGAGGGAGGCCTGGGCGGCCCTGTGAACTCATGTGGTAAACATGATCTTATTTAAGGGATAAAGTAGGTATTTCTTTGAAAAGAAATAACTTGCATAATATTGCTGGTGAGCGAAGAAACGTTACTTACCTTTGCCGAAGCATGATAGGATGCCTTAATCGTGTCAGAGTGTTTGAGGAATCACCCGATCATGCCGAAGCTTTAGAACTATATCACTCGGTTTGGTCGAGGCTTCGGGGATAATTCAGAAATATATCACTCGATTTGTCCGAGGCTTCAGAAATATATCACTCGGCTTGGCCGAGGCTTCAGAAATATATCACTCGGTTTGGCCGAGGCTTCAAGATTATATTTTACTTGGCACTGCCAAGGTACGGAGGCCGTCACTCGGCTTGGCCGAGGCTTCAAGATTATATTTTACTTGGTACTGCCAAGGTACGAAGCTCTCTCGGCCCGGTCAAGATTTGTCAAATATATTTTACTTGGCACGGCCAAGGTACGGAATTGCTCGGCCCGGTCGAGGATTTAAGATTATATTTTACTTGGTGCTGCCAAGGTACGGAGACCGTCACTCGGTTTGGCTGAGGCTTCAAGATTATATTTTACTTTGCACTGACAAGGTACAAAGCTCTCTCGGCCCAGTCAAGGTTTGTCAAATATATTTAACTTGGCGCGGCCAAGGTACGGAGATCGCTCGGCCCGACCGAGGATTTAAGATTATATTTTACTTGGCGCTGCCAAGGTACGGAGACCATCACTCGGCTTGGTGGAGGCTTCAAGATTATATTTTACTTGGTGCTGCCAAGGTACGAAGCTCTCTCGGCCTGGCCGAGGTTTGTCAAATATATTTTACTTGGCACGGCCAAGGTACGAAGATCGCTCGGCCCGACCGAGGATTTAAGATTATATTTTACTTGGCACTGCCAAGGTACGGAGACATCACTCGGCTTGGTCGAGGCTTCAAGATTATATTTACTTGGCATTGCCAAGGTACGAAGATCTCTCGGCCCGGTTGAGGTTTGTCAAATATATTTTACTTGGCGCGGCCAAGGTACGAAGATCGCTCGGTCCGGCCGAGGATTTAAGATTATATTTTACTTGGCGCTGCCAAGGTACGGAGACCGTCACTCGGCTTGGCCGAGGCTTTAAGATTATATTTTATTTGGCGCTGCCAAGGTACGAAGCTCTCTCGGCCCGGCCGAGGTTTGTCAAATATATTTACTGGGTGCATCCAAGGTACGGAGATCACTCGGCCTAGCCGAGGATTTAATGTATAATAAGACCTGCTTCTCATTGCAGCTTTCAAGGAGAGTTATAAGAATTTTGCGAGTCTTTGAGAATTAAATTTAATTCAATGAACAAAATAAGTTTAGTAAGAGCATACTTTTACTGATGATATGTGCGGAGATTATCCGAGTTCCATGTCCGAGGAATAGATTTCCCATCCAACTTTTGGAGTTTGTAGGTGCCGGGTCTGATTACTTCCGTCACTTGGTAGGGGCCATCCCAATTCAGGGATAATTTTCCTTGCTCCAGAGGCTTCGAGACGGATGCTTTTTGAAGCACTAGATCGCCGGGAGAAAAAATTTCCCTCGAACTCTGGTGGAGTGATAGCGGGCAACTCTTTGCTGGTAGGCGGCCATTTGGATTCTGGCTTTCTTTCTGACTTCTTCTACTAGGTCAAGATTGGTTCGGAGCTGTTCATCATTGGATTCCTCCGAATAACCTTCCACGCGAGGGAAGGGGGGTCCAACCTCCATTGGAATGACAACCTCTGTGCCAAAGGCCATCTTAAATGGGGTTTGCCCCGTGGGTACCCTCTCGGTAGTCCGATAGGCCCACAACACATGGTGGAGTTCCTCGGCCCATCTGCCTCGTGCCTGGTTGAGCCGAGCTTTAATCCCTTGTAGGATAGTTTGGTTATTACCTCGGTCTCTCCATTAGCTTGAGGATATCCGACCAATGTCAGGCGATGGAGAATGCCATGATCCTCGTAGAACTCTTGAAACTTAGGGTTGTCAAACTGCTTCCTGTTGTCGGTGATGATAGTGTGGGGAAGGCCGAAGAGGCAGATGATGGATCTCCATATGAAGTCTTTAGCTCGAGCTTCGGTTATTTGGGCGACTGCTTCGGCTTCCACCCACTTAGTGAAATAATCACTTGCAACAAATAAGAACTTCCTTTGCCCCATTGCGAGGGAGAAAGGGCCAAGAATATCCATTCCCTACTTGGCGAAGGGCCAGGGGGATGATATGGAAGTCAAGTGCACCGAGGGGAGCCTCTGGACATTTGAGTGCCTTTGGCATGAATCACAAGCTCGAGGCTATCGGCATCTTTTTGCATCGTTGGCCAATAATACCCTTGGTGCAACACTTTGTGGCATAGGGCCCGACCACCGAGGTGATTGCCGAAGATACCTTCGTGGACCTCCCGAAGAGCATAATCGGCTTCTATTGGTCAGAGGTACTTGAGCAGCGGCGTTGAGAAGGACCACTTGTATAACCGGTCATCAATTAGGACATAATGAGATGACTGCATTTTCAGCTTCCTTGCTTCCTTTCTATCAGTGGGCAGCAACCCTTCTTTAAGGTACTTGTGCAGGGGGTCCATCTAGGATGGTTCGGTATCCACCTACATCATCTGGTCAGCATCAGCGATGCTGGGCTTCTCGAGGACCTCCAAGTGGAATTTCCGCTCAAGATCCATTGACTCCGTAGTTGCCAGGTGAGATAGAAGGTCGGCGCGTTGTTTTCAGTCCTTGGGATCTGGACAATTTTAAATTCATCAAAACAGGAGGATAAATTGCACACCTTTTGGAGATACCGGATCATACTCGGCTCTCGAGCCTCAAATTCTCCCTGCACCTGGCCGGCCACCAACTGAGAGTCGGTGTAAGCGATCAGCTTATTGACCTTAAGCTCATGGGCGATCCGAAGTCAGGCAAGCAGGGCTTCATACTTTGCTTCATTGTTTGAAGCTGGGAAGGAAAAGCGGATACCATATTCGAAAGTTGCGCCTTCTGGGCTGGTGAGGACCAGGCCGGTGCCAGAACCGCTCGCGCTGGAGGATCCATCGGCGTGAAGTAACCATGGGGTGCTGGGCTTTGGTTGTCCGAGGGCATTCAGAGCAGAGTCATCTTTGGGTATGGTGCATTCAAGGAGGAAATCCGCCAGGACTTGGGCTTTAATAGCTATACGAGGCTGATACTGGATGTTGTGCTCACTCAGCTCAACAGCCCATTTGGTCATTCTCCCTGATGCGTCTGGACGATGGATAATTGTCCTGAGGGGTTGGTCGGTGAGGACAGTGACAGTGTGCGCTTGAAAATATGGCCGCAACTTTTGGACTGATGTCACCAGGGCTAGGACCATCTTCTCGACTCGAGTATACCTCATTTCAGCATTCTTGAGTAGTTTGCTAACATAATAAATAGGTCTTTGGACTTTGTTTTCCTCTCTGACTAGCACCGAGCCAACAACATTTTCAGAGATCGCCAAGTATAAGTTCAGCATTTCCCCTGGCTTCGGGCTGCTGAGGAGAGGTGGTGAGCCAAGGTATTTCTTGAGGTCTTCAAAGGACTTCTGGCAATCAGGGGTCCATTGGAAGTTTTTGGCCGACCGGAGTACTTTGAAGAAGGAAAGCATTTCTCGGCCGATTGAGAAATGAAGCGGCTGAGGGCTGCTACTCTCCCAGTGAGGCGTTGCACGTCCTTGACTGACCCAGGCTAGGCCATTTGTTGCAGGGCTTGGATCTTCTGAGGATTTGCCTCGATGCCTCGCTGAGAGACCATGAAGCCAAGGAATTTTTTGGAGTTGACCCCGAAGGCACATTTGGTGGGGTTGAGCTTCATCTGATATTTTTGAAGTGTGGCGAAGCTCTCCGCGAGATCCTTGACATGTTGGGATATCTTCTTGCTTTTTATCAGCATATCATCAACATACACATCCATATTCCGACCGATTTGCTCCTTAAAGACTTTGTTGACCAGCCTTTGGTAGGTGGCACCTGCATTTTTCAAACCAAAGGGCATAACTCGGTAGCAATAGATACCTCGGTCGGTGATGAAGGTGGTTTTCTCCTCGTCTTCAGGCGCCATTTGGATCTGGTTGTAGCCCGAATAGGTATCCATAAAAGTCAGCATTTGATGGCCTAAAGTTGAATCCATGAGCTGGTCGATTCGCGGAAGAGGGAAGCTATTCTTTGGGCAGGCCTTGTTGAGGTCGGTGAAGTCGATGCAGATCCTTCATTTGCTATTTGACTTTTTCACCATGACCACATTACCAGCCAGTCAGGTAATTAACCTTCCGAATGAATTTGGCTTTGATGAGTTTGTCCACCTCCTCTTCAACGGCTTTTTGGCACTCGGAGGCGAAGCTTCTTTTCTTCTGCTTGATTGGCCAAAACATCTCGTCTACGCTGAGGCGGTGGACCAGGACGTCTGGGCTAATTTCGGGCATATTTGATGCAGACCAAGCAAGACGTCAGCATTTCTCCGAAGGAATTCAATTAATTCTTGCTGAAGCTTTCCTTCCAGCTGTGACCCGATCTTTACGGTTCGGTCAGGCTGAGCCTCGTCAAGTGGTACCTCCTCCAGTTCTTGGCTCGCTCTCCTGTTGCTCGGCGAGATCTTTCCGAGCATCCAGCCGTCCACCTCGGGCTTTCTGGACTGAAGGTTGGCGACAAAGCAATGCCAAGCTATGATCTGACTTCCTCGAACAACCTCCACTCCCCATTCGGTGGGGAACTTCATGGGGAGATGGGGAATGGAAATGATCTTTGAGAGATATTTGCCTCAGTCTACCGAGGATGGCATTATAAGGAGACCTGAGCTTGGTCACGAGGAAATCCATGAGCATGGTAGCCACGCGGGGCCAAGTGCCGGACTGGGACTGACAGAGTGATGACTCTTTTAGGGATTATAGAGTCACCTGTGAAGCCCACTAGGGTGGACTCCATTGGTCGGAGGCTTTCTACCTGAAATTTTAATCTCACAAAGGCATCGAAATACAAAACATTAACAGAGCTTCCACTATCAATCAAGATACGATGTACATCATAATTGTTCATGTTCAAAGATTCAACCAAGGCATTATTATGGGGGTACTGTACCTCCCAAAGGTCTTCATCAGAGAAAGCGAGCTCATCCACGCGAGCTTTCTTCGGCGGGTTTTCCTCCTTGCCTGACCAAGAAGATGGGGAGCCGGCTGCCGCTATCACATTGACATTGCCACTGACCGGGGGATTTGGTGAAGGAAGCTAGTGAGGCTCGGGCTAGCGATTCTCCTCATTGTTTGGCTCAGGAGGCCCTCTGAAATAGTCCAGTCTGCCCCGCTGGATTAATCGCTCGATCTCATTCTTGAGCTGCCAGCAGTCTTCGGTATCGTTCCCATAATCCCAATGGAAGTGACAGTACTTGGTCGGGTCCCTCCGAGTCGCATTGCCTCGGAGAGGGAGAGGCCGAGGAATTTGCCGCTCGATCTCCATCAGGATCTACGCTCTTGGCGCTGTGAGGGGAGTGTAGCGATCGAACCTTCGGCCGGACTCCGAGTTCGGTCTTGAGGCGGCGGCGGAGGAGCTCTATGGTGGTGAGGCGGGCTAGCACGATGGTGGGCCCGTTGCTTGTCGGAGCCCTTTGCCTCCTTCTTCAGCTGCTCGGCCCGAGCTGATCTCCTCGATTCTTCAACCCTGGCATACTTATCCGCCAGGGACATTATGTTTGAAAGGCTCTTCGGTAGTTAACCTCTAGAGCCAGGTAGAAGTCTCCTTCCTTCGACACTCCTCCGGCCAGGGCGGACATGGCCACCTCATGGTTGAGATGGTCAACTTCTAAGAGGGCCGTGTTGAAGCGGCCGAGGTAATTCTTCAGTGATTCCCCCTCTCTCTGCTTGACCTCAGAGAGGGAATCAGATCTCCGCCACTGGCGATGGTTGCTGACGAACTGGCTGATGAGCAAACAGCTTAGTTCGTCAAAGGAATCAATGGAACCTGGCTTTAGACTATTGAACCAGATTCGGACAGATCCCCTTAGAGTGAAGGGAAAGGCTCGATACAGGATCGCATCCGATGCTCCATGGAACATCATTATGGATCTAAAGCTGCTGAGATGGTCATCGGGATCGGTGGATCCATGGTGCGGCTCGATGGTAGGGATCTTGACATGAGGGGGAATCACTTCCCTCATGATCCTCTCGGAGAAGGGGATGCCCTACTCTGCTTTCGGCTGGGATGGGGGGGCTTTCCTGATGGCGTCTACCTCCTAACGCCACTCTCGACACATCTTATGCATCTGCTGCCTGATCCCTTCATCCAGAGTGGTAGGAGGGATCGGGCGATGGGAGGATGGCTGTGGTGTTGAATCTTGGGAAGATGCCGGGGAGGGGAACGAACTCGCCTAGATCTGAGCGGGCTCTTCCCTCCAGCTCGCTGCGGCGCTAGCATCACTTTCGCGGGCTGGTGATGATAATCTGCTGCTTCCGGTGGATTAGAGGAAGAGATCGCTGGCAGAGCAGGGGTAGCGGCCTCTCCATGAAGCTAAGGAGCAGGGATGGCGGGGCCAGGGGTCGCTTGGAGCCCCTGGACTAGCTACGTTAATGCCTGGACCTATTGAACCAGAGTGGCAAACTGGTCCAACGTTACCGTCATTGCCGACGGCGAAGGAGTTTCAGCTGGCAATGGTGGTGGAAGTACCGCTCCACTGATAGGATCAGGCCTTTGAGAGGTGGTTTGATCCTGAGCTTCGAACATGGCTCTTCTTTGATTGGCCATTAGAGGATGCTTCTTTTGGTTCTTTGAGTCTTATCTCCTAGATTACAAGTTTATGAGACTTGAGGCCCTTCCTCTAGCGCCAATCTGTTGCCGCGGAAATCCGTTCTCCGACTCGAGTGTGCTTCTAGCTCCTGATCCGGATGCCGGTCTCGTCGCCTCGGGGTGGAACCTGCAAGATAGTTCACGCGCAGAGGGTGCTGTGGGGTTGCCCTCTGCGGAGGACCCTCCGACGCCCAAGTCAGTGGAGATTAATAGCAAGCAGATGTGAGGAGAAGACTCTCACAGAAGAGCTCCCCTTGATGGTGTTCTCTCTCAAGAGTGTGTGTAGTTGCGTACCTGAGAGATTAGAGGGCAGCAGTATTTATAGGGGATCACCTGATTCTTTGGGCGTGTCGCGAGGGGAGGTCTGAAAGCCGTTAGGATTCAGAATGATTCGAATCAAGTTTGTTATGAGGTTAGTAGGGTCCGTATTTTGTTAGTTAGAGGATCGACGACTAGGGAGAACTAGTTGATGCCTTGAAATTCAGCGATCACGTAGGTTCTAGGCCACTCTTGTGGGTCCTAAGCCACTTCTGGGTATGATTCCCGCTTGGAATCTTATTCAATTATAGTGAATTCGAATTCTCCCGTGCCAGATTCCGCAGAGGTATTCGAATGCCTCGGTCCGGTCGAGGCAAGGGGGTTACTCGGGTTACCGAGGTATAGACGGCTTAGGTCGATGAGGTGTAAGGATGGCTCCGAAGTCCGAGGCCGATGCCTACAGGGGCCGAGGCCGTCCGAGGCCGTCCGGGGCCGGGGTTGAGGTCCGAGGCCGAGGCCGTCCGAGGCTGAGGCCGTACAAGGCCGAGGCCGAAGCCCGAGGCCGGGGTCGAAGAGGAAGGCTCCAGGGCTGAGGAGGAAAGCTCAAGGCCAGGGCCGAGGCGGAAGGCTTGAGGCCGGGGCCGAGGAGGAAGCTCGAGGCCGGGGCCGAGGTGGAAGCTCGAGGCCGGGGCCAAGGAGTAAGCTCGAGGCCGGGATGAGGTGTCTGTGGCCGAGGGATGATGCCGGGGCGAGGCCGACTTGGAAGATGCCGGGGCGAGGCCGACTTGCATGATGCCGGGCGAGGCCGACTTGGAAGATGCCGGGGCGAGGCCGACAACGAGTGACGAGGGTGAGGGGAATAGGCCCGAGGCCGAACAGAAGCTGGCTCCATGCGGAGGAGAGAGAAAAGGTGGCGGACGAGGGGAAGGCCGAGTTGCCAAGTCTGGATGCTACCATTGTGGCCCATGGGATGGCGGGTTACCGAGGTATGAGAATGGCTCGGGCTACCGAGGTATATGAGGAATGGCTCGGGCTACCGAGGTATGGTGGCTGGGGTTGTTAGGACGACCTGACGCCGCTGAGGGCGGATCGAGCTTCGCTGCTTAGTGGGTCTGACAGCTGGCCAATAGGACGTTAGAATTGGACTAGACCCAATTATCGATGTGTGCGGTCATCGATGCAATGATAATTTTATCCCTCATCAAAAATAATATAATAATAATATATTTTTAGCAAGGCTTTTACTATTCAGATTAGAATGTATGAAGCCTTAAATTTTGATTGTTTAAAATTTTAAATCCAATCAATGTTTTAAAAATTGAATCGGATAACAAATGGTTTAAATTTGGATTGTGATCAATCGGTTTGATCGGATAAATCGGTTTGCTCGAACCAAATGATGTCATAATTAATTTTTAATTTAATAATATAAAAATAATAAAAATATTAATATTATATAAGTAAATAATTTAAAATTTTAAAAATTTAATCTTTATTTTATTTATCAAAACTAAAAGTCTAAAAATCGGGATTGATGGTTCTTCAAAACTCGGTTGGTTCAATGGGTTTTTTCAATTGTCATCGTATCATATAAAAGTTAATTTTAATAATAAAATCAATTTGAAACACCTCAGCCTTTTATTGCTTAAAAGGTCTAATAATAATTATTCTCAAGTCATACAAACAAACGGTAAAAATTTAAAATTGCTTGAAGCCTTCCTGAAGTCAAATCTCTTTAAAACAGTTAACTGTAAACAATTCCAAAGGACGAAAATAGTGATGAATAGTTTCGATGGAAAATAGTAAATATATAAGCAGGATTAGCTCTCCATTCATCAATAGGAAGGGTCAAACACATTTGATGGTGATTCCCTATTCGTCTAAGATATCTGGCAATTCATGCCACCTTCTCTACATGGCACTTCCATGTGCATCATCTTTTCATATTATATATAGCCGTCCGATGTTAGGAAAATTTACTAATTTTTAAAAGATTTAAATTTTTAAAATCTCTATCTATTTATCTTGCATTAGATATTTAAATACAAGTAAATTTTTGAACTTATATTAGCCGGGTCAAATGAGCTTTGGACCGGCGACTGCACGAGCGCGCTTACTTGACTCAGCCTATGTTCATGAACATGACAAAGTTGTAGAGTTTTGCTTGACTTTTCTTTAAGTTGGATTTCAAGAAGCTTTTCATTTGTCTTTATAAACTTTTTCTACAATCTCCTACTCCTACATATCTCATGATCTCAGCATGATTGTCATGTAAAATTGTTATATTTTTCTTGCGGTGAGGATTTTAGAATTTGTACTGATTCTTTAGCCTAGTTGGTTCTACATCTTCATATGATAACCCAAGTTTAATCTCACATTGAATGGGAAAGAGATGTGTTATGTGCTTATAACTTAAGTGTTAGTGTTTGCCCTAAACTCAATCGGATTAAATGCTAGTCTGTACATATTTCTTTATGAATACAAATCAAATTTATTGGTTTCTTTATCTATCCATATGCTATTTTTGTATATATTAGATATATTTTACTTATGAGATAAAATCCAAAAGAATGTGAACTGTGTATATGAAATTTATAATAGAGATTACAAATTATGAGATCCAAAATTGCACATTATGGTTCAATTCTTTAAATTTTTCTAGTCAATGCATAGATAGAACTGAGCACTGTCGAACGCCATTGAGACTAGTACACATTGGATATCTTCATCCTTATGATGAACAACTGATCTCGCAAGCTGAAGTATGGAGATGCTTGGATAGGTATGTGATGCTGTTATTGTAATGATGCATTGGATGACCCACATAGAGATCCTATATGGATATTCTATATAGCGTTGATGGTTGATCTATGATGACAGTGTGCGAGTGATCCTTTGACTTAAGATCTTTATTACACCTCATGTGTGGAATGTGTTGACCCACTTATTAATTTTGATGATTAACAAAAGCCATGAGTATATTTTTATGTTACTAATGAAATTAACAAGTGTTTCAGGAACTTAGAAAGGTTAAATTATTCAAAAGTTATATAAAAATTAGTTTGAATCAGTTTTTAATGGAATATATCAAAGTTCAGAACTTGGAACCGACACCCACAGTTATTGGAGCTGACTCCAGAGCGTATCAGAACAGTTTAACATTTTTGGCATGGTTTCAAGTCGACACCTGGATATTTAGAGCCGACTCTAACCTGGGATACAGAGAACTATTTTATGAGTCAGTTTTTGGAGCCGACACCTGGAATTTCGGAGCCGACACCTGGAAAGTTAGAGCTGACTCTAACCTAAGAACAGAGAGTGTATTTTCGGGACAATGTTAGAGTCGACACCCTCGAAACTTAGAGCTGACTCCAGATCATCGAGCCGATACCACAGTTTATCGGAGTCGACTCTCCGACGGACTTTTTATTTCTATTTTGGAAACCCGACTTGGAGCCGACACCTTAAAAGTTAGAGCCAACTCCAACCTGTCATAAACAATTTTTTAAATCTGTCAGAGTGGATTCCAACGGTAACATTTCTTTACCTAACCCCCAACAGATCTATTTCTTTGCGTGAAGAAGTAATCCAAGTACATTTCAATGGCTATTTTTCACCTAATCTTGGATTAAGGAAGATTATAAAAAGGGGTTCGTCCGCTCAAAAATAGAGATAGAAAAAGAGAACGGAAAAAGAGAAAAATCAAGAAGTTTTCAAAGAGGAATTTTCTCTGTAAAAGCTTATTTGTTATTGAGAGATAGAAGAGAAATCCAAAGGCATTTCAAGATCAAATCCGAAGGATTTCCACTGTTTTGAAGAAGAAGAGCTAGAGCCCTAAATTTCAGACTTCTCTTCAACGAGCTTCGTTTAAGAATCAGAGTTCAAATCTTTTTAGCCCATTCAGAAGAGAAGAGGAAAAGAAGAAAAAAAAGAAAAGCTCAACTTCAAATCGCTTCAAAACAGGCTTTTCTACTCTTATTTATTCATATTGTTTATTTGCTCATTTGAGGAGCTTCTAACATGTTGTAAACTTAAATTTGAATTGTTTGTTTACTAATTCAATCAGAGGATTGAATTAGTTAAGGTAGTTGACCTCGGGATAAGCTAAGAGTAGCTTACGTTGGGTTGTGTACAGGTGAACCCATGAAAACCAGCTGGGTTCATTATGACCCCGGTGTAAAACAACAAGTTCGAGTTGTGATCTTGCAAAATAACTCAGCTGTAATCAGGGTGATTATAGTGTGGACCCAAGAGTTACTTGGGAGTGGACATAGGTGTGGCTAACACCGAACCACTATAATTCTTGTGTGTTTGTTGTGATTATTTGTCTCTCTATCTTCTTCTATATTGTGCTTAGCATCATTGCATCACTTTATTTGTGCACACTTATCTTGTGAAATTATTTTTAATTGTTAAATTTTAAAAAGAACCCAATTCACCCCTCCCCCTCTTAGGTTGTCATCTGGGCCAACAATTGGTATCAGAGCTTGTGCTCATTTCGGCTTGATTTAACAATCAAGAGCTAAAGATCCAAATGACAGCTCAAGCTGGATCATCTTTTTCTGAAGGTTAATCGACAAATCGACCTCCTTTGTTTAGTGGCACAAATTATTCATATTGAAAAGCTTGAATGAGAATTTTTATTCAAGCTTTAGATTATGAATTATGGAATATCATTATTAATGGTCCTAGCACTCCCACACACATTATAGATGAATCTATTGTTCCTAAGCCCGAAAGGGATTGGAATGAAAATGATAGAAAAATGGCTCAGCTTAATGCCAAAGCCATGAATGTCCTATACTGTTCTTTGGATGCAAATGAATTCAATAGAATATCCACTTGCATTACAACTAAAGAAATATGGGATAGGTTGGAAGTTACTCATGAGGGTACCAACCAAGTTAAGGAATCCAAAATTAACATACTAGTGCACAAATATGAACTTTTCAGCATGGATCAAAATGAATCAATTACATGCATGTACACTAGATTTACTGATAATGTAAATGGATTGAAAAGTCTTGGTAAGACTTATTCTAACTCTGAATTAGTGCAAAAATTCTTAGGTCTCTTCCAAGATCATGGAAAGCCAAAGTGACAACAATACAAGAAGCCAAAGACTTGAACATTCTATCTTTGGAGGAGCTACTTGGATCCCTTATGATCCATGAACTTACAATGAAACAACATCAAGAGGAAGAGGTGAAAAAGAAAAGAATAATACCTCTCAAGGCTGTAGAAAGTGAAAAGAGCAGCAGCGAAGATGATGAAGAAGATGATGAGACAGCTCTCCTTGCAAAGAAATTCAGAAAATTCATACAAAGAAGGAGACCTTCCATAGAAGAAAGTCTTGAATAAAAATAGAAGGAGAAAGAGAAAAAGAAAAGGATAAGGACAAGGAAAAGGATCCTTAATATGTTATAAATGCAAGAAACCGGGACATTTTAGATCAGAATATTCTCAACTAAAGAAGGAATACAAGAAGAAGAAGAAAGCCTCTGTTGCAACTTGGAGCGACAGCGAAGAGTTTTATCTGAAGAAGAACAAAAAGAATTTACCAACATATGCTTCATGGCGAATGAGAATGAGGTAAATTCTGAAACCCCCGATGATGATTTTACTTTTGATGAATTGTATGATGCTTTAATGAATTAGTTAGTGATTTTAAGATTTTGAAAACTAAAAATAAAACTTTGAAAATAGAAAACTTAGATCTTCTCAAAATAAAAATAAACTAGTTTTTAAAATTAACAAAGTAAAATCTGAAAAGGATGATATATTGAAAGAAAAAGAGTCAATTTCTAATGAAAATCTTAATTTGAAGAAAGAAGTTGATAAGTATAAGAATATTGTTGATAAATTTATAAATAGCTCAGAAAAACTTAATCTACTTTTGAATAATCAAAGAGCTATTTTTAATAAAGTTGGTTTAGGATATAGACCACATATGAAACAAAATATATCAACAATTTTTTTATAAAGAAAACAATCAAAAATGATATTTCATGTTATCACTGTAACAAAAAGGGACATAAAACTTATGAATGTAATTTAAAATGTCTCATAAGAATTTATCATAAAGGTAAGAAAATATGGGTTCCAAAAGGAACAATCTTTATTGCTACTAACCATGAAGGACCCAAGAAGGCTTGGGTATCTAAACAAAAGATTTGATTGCCTTGCAGGAGTATCTTGCGGCTAAAGGATCAAAAAGAAAATGGTACCTTGATAGTGGCTACTTAAGACACATGACGGGTAACAAGGAGCAATTTATCACCCTTGAAATTAAAAGAGGAGGAGTTGTAACTTTAGGAGGAGTTGTAACTTTTGAGATAATGGCAAAGGCCAAATCATAAAAATTGGTAAAATTCAAATCACTCCATTCACTTATATTGAAAATATTTTATATGTAGATGGATTAAAACATAATTTGATTAGCATTAGCCAACTGTGTGATAAAGGTTTCAAAGTTTCTTTTGAAGCTTCTATTTGCACTGTATCAAATCCTATTGATAATAGCATTATATTTATTGGAAATAAAAATGGCAATGTATACTTAATTGATTTAGATAATTTGTCTACTAGTAATCATTGCTTAATTGCTGATAAAGCTAAGGTAAATGAGATTGGATAGCTATGGCATCGTAGACTAGGTTATGCAAGCATACACTTAATTTCAAAATTAATTAGAATGGATTTAGTTAAAGGTCTTCCAAAATTAGATTTTGAAAATAATAGAATTTGTGATGCATGTCAATTTGGAAAACAAACTAGAAACTCTTTCAAATCTAAAAATATTATTTTACTACTAGGCCACTCGAGCTACTTCATATGGACCTTTTTGGATATACTACAACCACTAGTCTAGGAGGAAAGAAATATGTCTTGTGATAGTAGATGATTATTCTAGATTCACTTGGGTATTATTTTTAGCTCACAAAGATGAGACTTTTCCTATATTTTTGAAATTCTTCAAGAAAGTTACAAATGAGAAAAATAACACCATAGTGTCTCTTAGAAGTGATCATGGAACTGAATTTGAAAATCATTTATTTAAAAATTTTTGCATTGAAAATGACATTCATTATAACTTCTCAGCACCTAGAACACCTCAACAAAATGGAGTTGTAGAAAGAAAAAATAGGACTCTAGAAGACATGGTCTGTACCATGCTATGTGAAAGCCAACTTCCAAAGTATTTCTGGGCAGAAGCTATAAACACGGCATGTTACATCCTAAATAGAGCCTTAATTAGACCAATTCTTAAGAAAACTCCCTATGAATTATGGCATAATAGAAAACCCAATATTAGTTATTTTCATGCATTTGGTTGTCGATGTTTCATTCATAATAATGGTAAAGACAATCTTGGAAAGTTTGATGCAAAATCTGATGAAGGTATATTCTTAGGATATTCCACTTCTAGCAAAGCTTATAGAGTATTTAATAAGAAGTATTTAATTGTAGAAGAGTCAATTCATGTAGTTTTTGATGAGTCTTTAGCATCAAGTTCTGAAAAGATAGATGATGAGGAAGATGCAAATTTGCTTGAAAGAGATATTAAAAAATTGAGTGTAGATGTATCTTCAGATCATGAACCTGAGGCTAAGGATGATGATTCACCTAAGGATGATGTTATTGATACTACTCGTAATGATGTAGATCTACCTAGAGATTGAAGATACGCTTATGGTCATCCAAAGGACTTAATCATAGGTGATCCATCTCAAGGTGTAAGAACTAGATCATCAATGAGAAATATCAATAATCATCTTACATTTGTGTCTTATATAGAACTTAAAACTATTGAGGAAGCCGAAAAAGATAGTAATTGGATGTTAGCCATGAAAGAGGAATTAAATCAATTTACTAGGAATAAAGTATGGACCCTTGTAGATAGACCCAAAGGTCGTCATCCTGTTATAGATCTAAATGGGTATTTAGAAACAAACTAGATGAAAATGGCATTGTAATTAGAAATAAATCTAGATTAGTTGCAAAAGAATATAATCAAGAAGAAGGAATTGATTTTGATGAAACTTTTGCACCTGTTGCTAGATTAGAGGCAATTAGATTATTACTTGTATTGCATATTATATGAACATTAATTTATTTCAAATGGATGTGAAAAGTGCATTTTTAAATGGATTTATAAATGAGAAAATTTTTGTAGAACAATCACTTGGTTTTGAAGATCATGAATTTTCAAATAATGTTTTTAAATTACACAAAGCACTTTATGGTTTGAAACAAGCACTTAGAGTTTAGTATGATAGGCTAAGTAAATTTCTAATTGAAAATGATTTTTCTAGAGAAAATATTGATAAAACCTTATTTTTGAAAAGAAAAGATAAAGACTTATTGGTAGTATAAATTTATGTAGATGATATAGTATTCGGTGCTACTAACGATCTTCTATGTCAAGAATTTGCAAAGTTGATGCAGGTGAATTTGAGATGAGCATGATGGAAGAACTTAACTTCTTTCTTGGACTACAAATCAAACAAGAAAGAGAGGGGATTTTCATCAACCAAACAAAGTACACGAAATAAATTCTCAAGAAGTTTGGAATGGAATCAGTTAAACCCCTTGAAACACCTATGAGTCATTCATGCAAACTGGATAAAGATGAAGATGGTAAGAAAATTGATCAAAAATATTATAGAGGTATGATCGGTTCACTACTTTACTTAACAGCAAGTAGACCTGATATTATGTTTGCTGTATGCTTATGTGCTAGATATTAGTCTGAACCTAAAGAATCTCATTTAATTGCTGTAAAAAGAATTCTAAGATATTTAAATGGAACTAAAAATGTAGGATTATGGTACTCTAGAGACTCAACATTAAATTTGATTGCATATTCTGATTCTGATTTTGCTGATTAAACTAGATAGAAAAAGTAAAAGTGGTGCATGCCAATTTTTAGGTAGTAACTTAATCTCTTGGTTTAGAAAAAAGCAAAATTTGGTTGCATTATCAAATGCTGAAGCTGAATATATTGCAGCTGAAAGTTGCTATGCTCAAATCCTTTGGATTAAGCGACAACTTGAAGATTATGTATAACACTTGATAAAACTCCAATCAGATGTGATAATACTAGTGCAATAAATTTAACTAAAAATCCTATTCAACACTCACGAACTAAACACATAGAAATAAGACATCATTTCATTAGAGAACATGTAGCTAATAATGATGTTTGTCTTGATTATGTTTGTACTGATGAACATAATTAGCTGATATATTTACAAAACCTTTGAGTGAAGAAAGATTTTGTTATCTTAGAGGAGAATTAGGAGTCTGTGACCCATTGGAATGATTTTAAATTTCCTAGGAATGACTATCTGGAGTTCAAACATTTTCTAAACTTTTTCTTGAAAATTCTCTTTTGTGATTCTAAGGAAAACTCATCTAGATATTTGAACCCTTCGATTCACCACATTCCAAAAAAATTTATCCAAAATTTATTGATTATTTTGACAAGTTTTAGATCCTTTGAAAATCTAATTTTTTCACTGAAACTGTCTTGGAGCCGACACCACTATTAGTGGAGTTGACACCTATTTGTGTTGCTCTCTGTCTGTGACCTTGGAGCCGACACCCGCCTTTGTGGAGTTGACTCTATTTCGGGCGCTAATTATGTTAGCGACTTGGAGTCGACACCTAGCTTTGCGGGAGCCAATACCTTGTGGTCCCAGGTTGACTATATTAGGACAGAGTCGATGCCTATTCGTCCCCAATCGACCCCAAACTCTTTCAAAACCTTCTCCACACCTTCCAAATCCTAGAATATCTCTAATTCATCACTTCCTAGCACTCTATGGCACCTAAACATCGCAGATCAGTCCTTGGAGCACCGGTGATGATGGAAAAATGGACAGTGAGGCGTCCGGCACGACAACCGTTGCCTAGCTCGAGTTCTACATCGTCATCTCCACTCCTAATGCTATCCTTGGTCCACCGTCTCTTAAGTTGATCTTTTAGCTGGGAAAGTCATTATAATGGATAGAAAGGTGGATTTCGGTTTCTTTGAAGCGGAGGGCTTCACTTTAGGGAGGTAGCTTAAGGAGATGGGATGGAAAAAGGTATGTTCCCTAGATGTTCCCACTTATCCAGCTTTAGTAAAGGATTTTTATTACAATTTGACTAGAGGAGACGGAGGCATTGTTAGTTTTGTGAGAGGTACAAGAGTTCACCTAACTTCGATGATTTTAGAAAATTTATTGGAAATACCTGTCATTGGTCCAATTGCCAATTCTCATAGTGAGAGGGGTGAGGCATTATCAAGAATACTTGGTAGAGAGGTGGCTGAATTTGAGGAAGTAAGAGCAAATCAACTGCGACTAGAATTGAGACTTTTGCATAACATTTGTAGCAGAATTTTATTCCCCAAGACTGGACGATTTGAGTATGTGTCCGAGAGGAACATTGTGGTAATGGATTGTGTAGTGACCGGCCAACCAATAAACCTACCTAGAATGATGATTTGGTACATGGTAGAGGCTAGTAGTAAGAAAAGATCTACCTTACCCTATGGTATGATTTTAACAATGGCCTTTCAGAGCCAAGGAGTGAATATTTTAGACAATGAACCAATGAAGAGCCTTCGACATACAGATTACTATAATAAGGCTACCTTACACCGTATGGGCTTTATGAAGATCAATGGACATTGGAAAGGAAAGGGAATATGGATGATAGAGCAGTTGCGGTCACTGGTCCATCAGTGGCAGGACATCAGTGAGACACTCATCACCAGGTCCCAACAGTTCTGTACCCCAGCAGCACCAGCACCAGCACCCACATCCTTTGCTCAGGTATCCACTGGATTTTCTGAGAGTCAGTTGGAGCAGCTCAAATCCCTATTTTTGGATCATGAAATTAAGATGAAGAATGAACTTGACAATCAACTTATGGGAATCAGGCAACATTTTTATTCTTTGGAGGACAAGATAAGTGTGATAGAGTCATCCTTGAGCTCATCTTCAATTATCTTGGTGAAAGACATAAGACCGATATTTAATAAGATCAAGGATATAGCAGGCGACTCTGATACATATTCCAAATGCAACGCTGAACTTCAGGAGAAAGTCACAGTTGTAGCTGGTTTAGTTGAGAGAATGCTGAATGCTTTTATGAAAATTCAAGAGAAAGGCATGTGACAAATTTTAGAAGAACTAAAGAAAATTTTAAGATGATTTAGTTTTGTCAATTTCAAGTTTTCTTTGTCTTTTAGTTTGTAACTAGGATTAATGATGTATTTTGAGATTTTGATGTAATGTAAATGTTGTAATGACTTAATACTTTGATGAAATGTATTTTGATATAGTTTGCAATGTCTTAATGGATATTTTGAATGACTTTGTACTCAATGAAGGTTGTATGAAGTAAATCTTGAATTCTAATTTAAGCATTGATTTTGATGTTGAATTACTCAACTCTTGCATTTGATATTAATTTAAGCATTTTCTTCTTAACCTTTTTGTTGATAACAAAAAAGGGGGAGAAAGGATGTTTGTCTACGTATATGCATTTGATGTTGATGAACTTAATTTGGTTATCATAGGGGGAGCTACCTCATTCAGGGGGAGCTTAACTATGATAACTTATTTATTTTAAAATTTTCATTAATTGATTATGCGTATACTCAATGTTTTTGTCATCATAAAAAAGGGAGAGATTGTTGACCCACTTATTGATTTTGATGATTAACAAAAGCCATGAGTATATTTCTTATGTTACTAATGAAATTAACAAGTGTTTCAGGAACTTAGAAAGGTTAAATTATTCAAAAGTTATATAAAAATCAGTTTGAATCAGTTTTTAATGGAATATATCAAAGTTCAGAACTTGGAGCCAACACCCATAGCTATTGGAGCCGACTCCAGAGCGTATCAGAACAGTTTAACATTTTTGGCACGGTTTAGAGTCGACACCTGGATATTTAGAGCCGACTCTAACCTGAGATACAAAGAACTATTTTTTGAGTCAGTTTTGGAGCCGACACCTGAAAATTTAGAGTTGACACTTGGAATTTTGAAGCCGACACCTGGAAAGTTAGAGTTGACTCTAACCTGAGAACATAGATTGTATTTTTGGGACAATGTTAGAATCGACACCCTCAGAACTTAGAGCCAACTCCAGATCACGTCGAGCCGACACCACAGTTTATCGGAGCCGACTCCCCAACGGACTTTTTATTTCTGTTTTTGGAAACTCAACTTGGAGCTGATACCTTAAAAGTTGGAGCTAACTCCAACATGTTAGAAATGATTTTTTAAATATGTTAGAGCGGATTCCAATGGTAACATTTCTTCACCTAACCCCCAACGGATCTATTTCTTTGCATGAGGAAGTAATCCAAGTACATTTCAACGGCTATTTTTCATCTAATCTTGGATTAAGGAAGATTATAAAAAGGGGTTCGTCCGCTCAAAAACAGAGATAGAAAAAGAGAATGAAAAAAGAGAGAAAATCAAGAAGTTTTCAAAGAGGAAATTTTCTGTGTAAAAGCCTATTTGTTATTGAGAGATAGAAGAGAAATCCAAAGGCGTTTCAAGATCAAATCCGAAGGATTTCCACTGTTTTGAAGAAGAAGAGCTAGAGCCCTAAATTTCAGACTTCTCTTCAACGAGCTTCGTTCAAGAATTAGAGTTCAAATCTTTTTAGCCCATTCAGAAGAGAAGAGGAGAAGAAGAAAAGCTCAACTTTAAATCGCTTCAAAATAGGCTTTTCTACTCTTATTTATTCATATTATTTATTTACTCATTTGAGGAGCTTCTAACCTGTTGTAAACTTAAATTCGAATTGTTTGTTTACTAATTCAATCAGAGGATTGAATTAGTTGAGGTAGTTGACCTCGGGATAAGCTAAGAGTAGCTTATGTTGGGTTGTGTGCTGGTGAACCCATGAAAACCAGCTGGGTTCGTTGTGACCCTGGTGTAAAACAACAAGTTCGAGTTGTGATCTTGTAAAACAACTCAGCTGTAATCAGGGTGATTATAGTATGGACCCAAGAGTTGCTTGGGAGTGGACATAGGTGTGGCTAACACCGAACCACTATAATTCTTGTGTGTTTATCATGATTATTTGTCTCTCTCTATCTTCTTCTATATTGTGCTTAGCATCATTGCATCACTTCATTTGTGCACACTTATCTTGTGAAATTGTTTTTAATTGTTAAATTTTAAAAAGAACCCAATTCATCCCCCCCTCTTGGGTTGTCATCTGGGCCAACAGAATGTTATGCTTTGACGATATACAAATGTTGCTCTAGCCATGGGTGGCAAATATAGTATCGGTTGGGTATGACATAAAGTACATGAAGATGGCATTTGATCAAGATAGGATTCATTTTCCTTGATAGAAAGGGTTATATCCCACGGTCACTTGATGGATTAAATTGACTGTTAAATCCTTGCAAGGTTGAGTTGGAATTCGAAATGGTTTCAAAGTTCTAATTCATGTGAGTCAATTTTTTTTGAGATCAAATAAATAAAGATCAATTACAGGATTGACACATTATATACCACTGATTGATCTGGGATATGTGATGAAGGGATTGAATCGTACGGTAATCATTCATGGATAGGTGTTGATGACCACGTTAACAAAACCCTCAACACTTGGGTAGTCATGATGCTTTGCTAGAGGCCACTCATGATCTATAATTATGGATTCTTTGATTTGATCAAGGGGTTGATTTGATCAAAGAATTGACTTGAACAAAGTATTGACCAGGTCATCGTTAGGGTCAATATTAGGGACATGATTATTGCCAACGTATCAAGGGACCTAGTGGGTCACACGCATTAAGAAAATTTTAGATGAAGTTAAAATGAAAATTAAGTTGGACTTAATTCAGATAAGATGACCAATTAATTCGGATTGGGTTTGACTCAATCTTAATGAGAGAACATGAAATTGATGAATAGAATTCATCATAGAGGAAAGAATTTCGTGTTCAAGAGAGAGACCTTTTGTACATATGATATATATATGAAATCCATTAATTGGATACCTAATTAGACTTGATCCATGTGATGGATGGCTTAGATTAATTGAGATTAATAATATGATATTTAATTGGGTCCATATGATGACATAATTTGATTCATGAAAACCTAATTGAACTGAGTGCTAAAATCGTACCACGTCGACGATGGATCCATGCTCATGTGATGGACATGACCCATCTCACGTCATGAAGGAGCAAACACCCATGATTTGGGGCATCATCATAAAGCCAAATCCAAGGTTGCGACGTTGGTTTCATGGATAACTAATTTTTTATTTTTTAGGAATATGGTTTAATGGTTGTAATCCTTACATTATGATGATAACAAATATCTTAAATTTGTTAGGATAATTTGTTATCAACCTAATATGGTTGCATGGTTAGGTAGTTAAAATAAAATCCCTTTTTTTATGGAACCACACAACCTTCTCTTCATGTATAAAATGCTTCTCTTGAAAACATATGCCTAACTTCTCTTTTCTCTCTCTCTTGGATGCTCAGATCCCACTTTCTCTCTTTAGAATGCCCTTTCTCTCTCTAGGACATCCCTCTCTCTCTTGGATGGGTTGAAAGCTCATCTCTCTCTCATTCGCTAATACTCTCTTAGATGGGTTGAATGAAGTTATTCTTTCCTTTCTTAATTGATCAAGATTTGATCTTAATCAAGAAATTATTTTCTTTGATAGATTAAGATTTGATCTTGATCAAGAAATCTTTCCTCTCTTGAATGATCAAGATTTGATCTTGATCAAGAAATTATTCTCTCTCTTGATTTAAAAAATTAATTAAAAAGAAAAGAGGCGCTAGCATCCCTCGCTAGAAGATCATCATCCAATCCTGAAGAACATCATCTAAAGATCTCCGCGTGGATCACCATTAGAAGTCGAATGCATGGACGGCTAGTGGTAAATCGTTTACCGGCTTCATCGGTCTTTATTCCCAATAAAGAAGACATGTATGATATATTATTTAATCATGCATTATTTCTTGTTAACTAAATATGTTTCCTAAGGATCTTAGGCTTTGAAAATTAAATTCATATTTATTTTATCTTTCGCTGCATGATATATAAATATGATTCATATAAAATATACGAAATTCCCAACATTAAGTTCACATGTTATCCATTATTGCTATCTATTAACTTCCACTCAAGTTTTTGGGCTGTGGTAGTTTTTGGACCATGTGGTTTCAATCGGCTAATAAAGTTAATTGAATTAGCGGATGAGCTTGGGGCATTATACTTCCTATAGGATTAAGAAGGTTTTGAACAGTGATCTCCCAACTACATCAACTTCTACTCGAGTTTTTGGGGCATATGGTAGTTTTTGAGCAACGTGGTTATGGCCCGCTAATGAAGTTAATTGGGTTAGAGGATGAACTTGGGGCGTTACACTTCATATAGGGTTAAGAAAGTTTTGAACAGTGATCTCCCAACAAAACATTAATTACAACTGCTAACCCTCTTAGTTACATGAGTACAACATCCTCCACTCATACAGGAATTGTTTTAGGCAACTTTGAACTTGTAAAGACTACAATTTGACTCATTTATGGGAGCTTAGAGGAAGATCATTTTGGACGAACTCAAGTTTATTCTCCAACAAAGATGGCACACATGAACATCATGTTGGGAATACACCCTCAATCACCCTCAGAACAAATATGCGGAACGTGTTTTAATGAAAAAACTATGCGTGCACAATCACAGAAAATATACCGATCTACCACAATCACAGAATATGCGGAATAAAAATAAACACCACACAAAAAACCAAATTTACGTGGAAAACCCCTCCAATGTGAAAGGGAAAAAATCACGGGCAAATTCCGAGAGCACTTCACTAATCTTAATAAAAGATTACAACTTTTCTCCTAATTTCTTTTTGCCCAAAAATCAGGAAACACTTCGAACTTAAAATAATAGTTGATGTGGGTACAAGAAGGATCTCACCAACGTGTGGTTGCTCTTCCGTGCCCCCAAATCTGCTCTCAGACTCGTCCGTATCGACCTCCTGAGGTTGCACAGGATTTCTCCCAAACCTGGGCTTCTCTGGATCTCTCTCAGGCCGCACACAGCTCTCCCCCCAATCTGGGATTTTTCTTCTCTCGTATCTGCCACATACGGATCTCTCTCCCCTACTTTATTTCCAGGTTTCTTTTTCCTTTTTTTGAAAATAGCTCCGTAACAAACTGTGATGCAGTTTGTTATCATGGGCCGGTTCCCTCCCCACGTGGAGGGAGCACCCAACAATATCTCCCCCTCCCGACTACATGGGGAAATCCACCAAGCCTGCTTTCTTTCTACAAGCTTCAACCTTCTTGATAGGTAATGACTTTGTCATTATATCTGACCCATTATCATCTGTATGGATCTTCTCCAACAGCAACTGCTTCTCTTCCAGGACCTGTCTGATCCAGTGATAACGCATATCAATGTGCTTCGACTTGGAGTGAAAAGTCGGATTCTTGCTCAGGTGAATAGTGCTCTGATTGTCACAATAGACCACATGTTGGTCCAGATAGCAACCCAAGAGGGGGGTGAATTGGGTTTTTCAAAAATTAAACTCTTTTGAATAGATAACCCCCAGCGGAAAAAAAACTTAGATTCACATATTTAAAACTAAGCAACTATAAATGAAGAGTTGAAGATAAAGAGACAATCACGGCAAACACAATAGATTTTATAGTGGTTCGGTGTACCTACACCTACGTCCACTCCCAAGTACCTCTTGGGTCACACTATAATCAAACTGATTACAGCAGAGTTGTTTTGCAAGCTCACAACTCAAACTTGTTGTTTTTTCGGCGCACAACGAACCCAGCTGGTTTTCAAGGCTCACCAGCACAAACCTAAAACCACAAGCAAATGCTTGCACAAGGCTAACTGCCTCAACTGAATCAATCATCAGATTGACCCAGCAAACAGTATAATGAGTTTACAAAAGCAAACTGCTCCTTCAATGAGCAAATATACAATAATGAAACAATAAATAGAGATTAGGAACCAAGGCCTGATTCGAAGATCTTGGTGGCTTCTTCCTTCTCTTCCTTTGAATGGATCTTCCTTTGAATATGCTCTTGAGGTTCAGAAGATTGGAAAAACTAGGGCTTCTTCCTTCTTTTGAGATTTCTTCTAAGTAGAACAGCAAAGGCTTGGAATCTCTTTCTCTTCTCTTGGGGAATGAGTATGATCTTTTTTTACAGGTTTTCCCTCTTTTCTTTTCTGATGGATCTCAAGGATTTTCTCTATTCTTTTCTTTTTGCCTCTTTTTTGTCTTTTCCTCTCTTCTTTTTGGGATGCAATCACCCCTCTTCTTATAGATTCGATTAATCCACAAATAGTGCAAAACTATCCGTTAGAAGCAAGTGAAAAAGGATTAGATCCATAAATAACAATAGCCGTTGGGATTAAAATTGATAAAGTTAAAGTTTAGAGTCGTTCTGATAGTTCTGGAGCGTGTCTGACATTCTGGAGTCGGCTCTGGCTTTTCTGGAGTCGGCTCTAACTCGAAATAATTTAATCCGCTCGATCTGGAGTCATCTCTGACTTTTCTGGGGTCGACACAAAATTCTTCTGGAGTCGACTCTAACAGTCCGGGAGTCGACTCTAAGTCGTGGCCTGAAAATCCAACGTTCTGTTGTTTCTGATAGAGTCGGCTCGGAGTCGACTCTAAGTCCCGGAGTCGGCTCTGCGATTCCATGTGTCGACTCTAATGTCTGCAGTCTTACCTTGACATTAGATTCAAACCAGAACTTGATTTTCCTTCTTGATTTTGATCATAAATTAGACTTATAAACTGAAAGACTTAATCAAAATCATTAGTAACATCAAATGTTATACTCAAATAGTTTTGTTAATCATCAAAATCCTCAATTGGGTCAACAATCTCCCCCTTTTTGATGATGACAAAAACTTTGAGTATATGCATTAAAGAAATTCATTTGAATTGAGAATTTAAAGCTTAGAGACTTTGTAATAGAGAATTTGATGCCAACATTTAAAATGAATAAAGATAAACAAAACATGACATCAATCAAAATGATTCAACTTTTATATGGAGAAATTTATTAAGCTCCCCCTGCATTGAATAACTCCCCCTATATAGATAGACTGAATTTTTTTTTCAAAAAATCTCTCATTCTTTCTATTCTCAGAATTGTTCTTCATTGTCTTTTTCCTTTTTATGCATTATACACTCTTAAAAATTCTCTTTTTCCTTTTTATGCATTATACACTCATCTCTCCCCCTTTTTGTTATCAACAATAAGGTGAGTTTTAAAAGCAAATAAGGAATGTTATCAAAGCGAGGATGTTGGTTCGAATAGTCATAAAGATAGGAATTGACATTCATTGACATTCAATCAAAGACAAATTTGAAATAAAAGTGTAATATTCATTCAATCATTTGTACTCCAAAGCAAGATCTATTACATGTATTCAAAAAAATATGTAAATCCTATATACATGCTAAGAAAGAAAACAAGAAATCCTAAGATACAACCTAGGATCAAATATGCTTGTACACTATTTTCTTTAGATGTCCGATCATCTCCATAACATCATCTTTTTGGGTTTTCTTAAAGCTTTCAAGACATGCTTCAATCTGAGAAACGGCAAGGTCAATATCTTTCTTTAGTTGACTTGTAGCATGAAGATACTTTCCAGAACCGTCAGCAATCCCTTCCATCCTTTCAAAAATACTATGAAGATCAGCGCTAAAGGATTCGACGGAATTGCTAAGTGAAAAAGAAATCATGTCGAGTCTTGAATTAATCTCATCTTTTAATTGATTGAACTCCTCTCTTAATTTACACATATCATTTGTTCTTACACTGTCATACTCAGCAAGTAAAGCCCTGAGCTGACCAATTTGCTCCTCAGAAAATCTTTCTGATGCCATTGCTGACTGATGTGGAAGTTGAGAACTTGGTCCAGCTTCTGAGGGTCCAGCAGGTGGTCCAGTAGAAGGTCCACAGAAGGTCCAGCAGAAGATGGTCCAGCAGATGGTTCAGGAATGTCTTCTCCTCTGACTTCCTCAACTCTAACCTCCTCAGCTCTGGCCTCATGTCCTCTTTTAATCCAGTTTCCATTTTCTTTTCTAAAGCCCATTCGGTGAATAGTAGAGACACTATAATAATCTGTATGTCTTAACTTTCTTAGTGGCTCATTGTCCATTATAAGAACACCTTGGCTTCTGAAAACTAAAGTTAAAACCATACCATATGGCAATGTAGATCTCTTCTTAGTAGCTGCCTCCGCCATATAGCCTATCATCATCTCAGCAAGATTTAAGGGTCTACCAGTGAGTATGCAGTCCATTAATAAAACGTCTCGCTCCGAGACATACTCAAACCTTCCGATTTTAGGAAAAAGAATCCTCCCACAGATATTGTGAAGTAGTCTGAGTTCTAAATTAAGTTGATTTGCTAAAATTTCAAACTCAGAAACTTCTCTTCCTAACATCCTTGATAGCTCCTCCTCTATCTTCATGATGATATTCAATAAGTCCAACAGTAGGCATTTCCAATAAATTACCAAGATATTCGGCTGTGATGACTACCTTTGTTCCTCTTACAACACTTACTAATCCTCCCTCTCCTCTACTTAAATCATTATAAAACTCTCTTACTAGGGCGGGGTAGGTAGGAATATCCAAAGAGCAGACCTTCTCCCATCCCATTTCTTGCAACAATCGCCCAATAGCAAAGCCTTCGAAATAAAGAAGTTGAAATCGACTTTCCTTCCGGTTGTAATGGCCTTACCAGCTAATTGGTCGACTTTTGGAGAAGATGGTGAGGGTGGAGAGTCATCTTGAGTGGCAGATGAAGAAGACGACGAAGGTTGCCTCCGATTTGAACGGCGCTTCGTCGGAACAGTCGAACCACCAATGGTAGCACGCCTTTTGGGAGCCATTGGATTCGATTGGACAGAGTAATCAAAGGTTTTGAGGGATTTGGAGGGTTTGGAATTAGTTTGGAATGCTTGAAAATAGTTTAGGAGACGATAGAAATCGTTTGGGGTCGACTCCGCCCTTTTTATTTTGACCTAGTTCCACTTAGAGTCGACTCCCAAAACGAGGTGTCGGCTCCAAACCAGAGAATCTGTCAGCGCCCGAATTAGAGTCGGCTCTACAGAAGCCAGAGTCGGCTCTAATTGCCCAGACAGAACATCAAAATAAGAAGGTGTCGACTCCACAAACTGAAGGTGTCGACTCCACAATAGTTTCAGAGAAAAATCAGATTTTCAAGGATCTGAAACTGACCAAATTAATCATCAAACTCTAGATAAGTGTTCCTTAACAATTGGGGAAATAATAAATCAACTTTCTAGATAAATTTCCTTATTGAACATAGAGGATTTTCAAGAAATTATAGAATTCTAGATAGTTGTTGTCCTTAGGAGTTTCAGAAAATTATTCTAAAGGATCACAAACTCCTAATTCTCCTCTAAGATAGCAAAATCTCTCCTCACTCAAAGGTTTGGTAAATATATCAGCTAATTGATCATTAGTATTAACATATTCAAGACAAACATCTTTGTTAGTTACATGTTCTCTAATAAAGTGATGTCTAATTTCAATGTGTTTAGTTCTTGAATGTTGAATTGGATTTTTAGTTAGATTGATAGCACTAGTATTATCACATTTAATAGGTATTTTATCAAGTGTGATACCATAATCTTCAAGTTGTCGCTTAATCCAAAGGATTTGAGCACAGCAACTTCCAGCTGCAACATACTCTGCCTCAGCAGTGGATAATGCAACCGAATTTTGCTTCTTGCTAAACCAAGAGATTAAGTTACTTCCTAAAAGTTGGCATACCCCACTTGTACTCTTTCTATCTAACTTACAACCAGCATAGTCAGAATCAGAATAAGCAATCAATTTTAAGGTTGAGTCTCTAGAATACCATAATCCTATATTTTTAGTTCCATTTAAGTATCTAAAGATTCTTTTAACAGCAAGTAAATGTGATTCCTTAGGATTAGATTGATATCTTGCACATAAGCAGACAGAAAACATGA